>CM056202.1:21943969-22243969 GCA_029692085.1 Gymnothorax javanicus
CACAGTAGCATTAAAAGAAAGATTTCTTTTGAAATAATGTTTACAAATTCCGATGTCAGAAACATACAACTAAGGAATGAAATGTACAGATTGTCACACACATGACTTCAATAAGGCTTTAAAAAATATCCATGTAAGAAATTATTTCCAAAGTTTTTTTTTTTTTTTCCATTGGATGCCATATTTTCTGCACCATACCAGAGGGTGGGGGTTCACAAAGATTTTACATGGCCATTGTCTGATAGTGTACTGACAGCAAACCACCTCTGCTCACTATAGAGAATCATTCTCGATGATTGAGCAGGTTACATCGTGACCATGGGATTTGAAAGCAATGCAATGAAGAACAGGATGTGAAGCAAACAGTTCTTTGTCGTCAGTATGAATTTCACAAGAATGCGATTATAAAGGAAGTCAGCGTAGGTCACATTAATGGAGCTGAAAATTATCTTTAAAACTTATTTTCTCTTTGGTTAGGAGTTAGTTGACAGTGGGCCCCTACAAAAGACTTTCAAAAAGATGCCCTGGCATTTACCCCTAAACGTCAACAAATTCTTCTTTTTTTTCCTTTAGTTTGAGTCTATGAGCAGGTACATTAATGAACCTCCATGTGTTGTTACACTGGGGATAAGTCATTTTTAGCATGGTGTTTTTCGTAGTATTTTCCCAGGCATAATACACTGCATTTACCCTCACTTGCCAACATACATCCATTCACACAAACAGATGATGTAAAATGTGAGCAGTTATGCTCAATGAGGGCACATTCATCTAATAAAGTATTTATTCCATTACTGCAGGAAATGTGAAGCAGCCATGTTACTTCATCAGGGCCAAAATGGTGACATTTCATTCATGCCCTTAACCCGTTATCAGTATAAATATCAGTTGTGTTCAAATATCTCTAACATTCATAGTACAAATAAACACAATTTAAAGAATTCAGTGGCAGTATGTATCATGGTTCTGGATGTTTGTGCGTGTGTTTTGGACTTTTATTTGTGGCTCTCGTCCCGGGATGATATTGTATTCCTTTTCAATAGGATTCTTTACCCAGCTGGCTGATTGAACTGAGGGTGGCGCTTCCCCAGACTCTATATAAGCCAGATGTTCGCCACGCCTCTTTGCTACAGTGTCTGCTTTTAGCTTCGCACTATAGCCAAAGATATCTGTAGTCAGGTTTTGTATGACTTTCTATCTTCTGATTATTTTTTGCCCTTTTTCTATCTCGCTTTGCTTCCGCGGTTCAGACTATTATACGTCCTTTGGAAGCGCGAGTACTTTCTTTTGGTCTGTATTATTCTCTGTGTTTGTACTGTGTCCGTGCTGCTCACTTTCTCTCTGGTCGTTGCGCTTGGCCTCCTAATTCAACCGGCCAATACAGAATGAAGAGCTTATATAAGAAACACCAACAAAAACAGTATTTATTACCTAGTCAAAGCAGTCCAATCTTATACTCCTAACAATTTTAATCCTTCCAGGACTGCTGCCATAAAATTTCAGAGCTGTTTTAAGTGGGATATTGGTCTGTGCCTCAAGAATGACACTCTCCAGTTCCTTGCCTGATGAAGGAAGTGTGCATCTCCGTGGCACCTGTGTTCCTGAACTTTTTTTTTTTTTTAAGCCAGATCTGATGATTGACCAGGATGGGAGACATTTGACTTCATCCTTGTGTTATTGGAACCATTCTGTAATGTTTGAGGAGGCATTACCATGTTGAAATATTGGGACACGATGAGGGAGGAGTCCTGGTTTTGTGTTCTTCACACCATGTTTTGGTCTTTTACAGCATAAGCCTTGGATACAAGTGTTTTCTAAATGGCTCCCCAGCCATAAACCCCTCTCTGTGGTGCTGCAACATACTCTTTTTGTTGAGACTAGTTCAGATGAACCAAATTAATTCTATGGCAATTTTTTATGGCGTAGATCTGCTGTTATAATTTGCAGCCACAGTTCTTTTTTACTGTTGCCTTTTTTGGTATTTAAACATGGTTCTTCGGGCCAATTTACGTCATTTTGCCATTTCTGACAGTGTTGCACAAGCAATTTGATCACTAACAATGAAATATTCCTATTACTTGGGGGACATACCAAGCAAAGTGTGGCTGGTTTAGTCACTTTTAAGCAAACAGTTGTCCTCAATGACCCAATTACCATTAAAATGAATAAGAATCTCCCCGTGAGATTCTTTCTGATATCTCTAGTTAAAGCCATTTTCAGACATTTCTGATATTTTGCTCATCCCCTGTATACTCTGTAACATTACTATTATGCACTAAGGGGCGTGACTGAAGAGAGGACATTTTTTCCTAATCTGTACCACATTAAAAACAGCAGCAAACTTCACTTTGGGAGATTTACCGTAATCAACTCGATCAGAAGATGTCCTCTCAGAGAGGTTATCAAACTGCAATACAGTCCCCTCCAGAAGCCTACAGCATCCCAACCCCACTCTAAAACCATCGCCTTCACATGGGCTAGTACTGATGACAGCTCAAAACTAGAATCTGTGCTTGTGAAGCACTATGATGTTCCCCGCCATTATATATATTTGGTTGCACATTTTGAAGAGAGAACTATGAAAAGGCACATCTATACCATGTAATATAACAATATGCCTAGTTTGGTTGAAAAGTGTTTTGGAGT
This sequence comes from Gymnothorax javanicus, assembly GCA_029692085.1. Taxonomy (NCBI): domain Eukaryota; kingdom Metazoa; phylum Chordata; class Actinopteri; order Anguilliformes; family Muraenidae; genus Gymnothorax; species Gymnothorax javanicus. The sequence continues at coordinate 21,946,616 of CM056202.1, forward strand.
TTTGGTTCGGACAAGGTCCACACTCTCAATACGCACTAAGTTGAAAAAAGGTTACCATGGAAATCGGAAAAAAATAAAAATTTCTGAACAAACAAAATATCAAAGGCACATCTACACCATGTGGTCTAACACTATACCAAGTTTGGTTGAGAAATCTCTCATAGTTTATGAGTTGTGGTCCGGACAAGGTTCCCAACCTCATTATGCACCAAGTTCAACTTGTTACCATGGAAACAAAAAAATGAAAAATTTCCCAAATGAGCAAACTATTAAAAGGCACATCTACACCATGTGATCTAAATATATGCCAAGTTTGGTGGAGAAATCTGTCATAGTTTAAGAGTTGTGGTCCGGACAAGGTCCCCACCCTCAATATGCACTAAGTTGAACTTGTTACCATGGAAACTGGAAAAAATAAAAATGTCTAAACAACCAAAATATCAAAAGGCACATCTACACCATGGGATCTAATGACATACCAAATGTTGTGAAAAAATATTGAACGGTTTAAGAGTTGTGGTCTGGACAAGGTCCCCACCCTCAATATGCACTAAGTTGAACTTGTTACCATGGAAACTGGAAAAAATAAAAATGTCTAAACAACCAAAATATCAAAAGGCACATCTACACCATGGGATCTAATGACATACCAAATGTTGTGAAAAAATATTGAAAGGTTTAAGAGTTGTGGTCTGGACAAGGTCCCCACCCTCAATATGCACTAAGTTGAACTTGTTACCATGGAAACTGGAAAAAAAAAATTTCTAAACAACCAAAATATCAAAAGGCACATCTACACCATGGGATCTAATGATATACCAAATGTTGTGAAAAAATATTGAACGGTTTAAGAGTTGTGGTCGGACAAGGTCCCCACCCTCAATATGCACTAAGTTGAATTGTTACCATGGAAACTGGAAAAAAAGAAAAATTTCTAAAGAACCAAAATATCAAAAGGCACATCTACACCATGGGATCTAATGATATACCAGATTTTGTGAAAAAAATATTGAACGGTTTAAAAGTTATGGCCGGACAAACTTGCTCGGAAGGACGGAAGGATGGACGGACGGACGGAGGGTAAAAACATTATGTTCTCCGCAACAAAAAAAAAGAAAAGAAAAGAATAGTTTATGAGTTGTGGTCCGGACAAGGTCCCCACCCTCAATATGCACTAAGTTGAACTTGTTACCATGGAAACTGGAAAAAATAAAAATGTCTAAACAACCAAAATATCAAAAGGCACATCTACACCATGGGATCTAATGACATACCAAATGTTGTGAAAAAAAAATATTGAACGGTTTAAGAGTTGTGGTCGGGACAAGGTCCCCACCCTCAATATGCACTAAGTTGAACTTGTTACCATGGAAACTGGAAGCTCAAAAAAATTTCTAAAAGAACCAAAATATCAAAAGGCACATCAACACCATGGGATCTAATGATATACCAGATTTTGTGAAAAAATTTCCGGAAGGACGGACGGAAGGACGGACGGAGGTAAAAACATTATGTTCTCCGCAACATTTGCGGGGAACATAATAACTTCCAGGAAAAAGGCCATAGGAAATGCTACCCCTTTCCTGGTAAATTCTCAACAGGGAACATCAGGAAATAGACGGCGGATTAGTCAGTGAGAGGTAGTGTCTGAGATAGAGAGATATGGGATGCTGAAATACAGCCAATGATGCTGCAAATATGCTCTGAATTCACATGCTGATGATAAGGAAGAGATGAAAATATCAAGGGTGAGTCGACCATTTTACCGTGTGTGAAAAATGTAATGTGTTCAGATACTCATAATCCCACAGTTTCAAAACTTATTGAGCAATCACAAAGTACTGCTAAATTGTTCACTATCCATAGAAATATTTCCTGAGCATAATACTGAAGGAACAAGTCCTACACAGGATGATTTTTATGCATAGTGTATATGTGTACATGGTGAACATTGAACTGAAGGTTGATTCAAAGAAATATCATGAATCAAATCACAATCGGAATATCTGCCAGAAAAATCATCGCAATTAGATATTTTTCTCAAATCATTCAGCCCTAATTTACAGCATCTTAAATTTAAATATAAATATATGGTGTACACATTTTCAGTAATAGTGTGTGTTGATCAGTACTTGCGGAAGTTGCTCATGCCCTGTATAAAACATTTTCAATTTACTCAATGTGCACTTTTAAGCTCTGGAGAATGGATCCACTGATACACAAGCTATTGCCAACTCCTTATACCAAGTATATTCATCAGTTCACACAGACTATAATTTGAAATGAAACACCAGTAATACTTTACAATAAGGGTACATTAATTAACATAAGCTAATGCAGTAAGAAGCATTAACTATCAGTTAATTAACAGTAAACTAATGGGTCTTCCAATCATTTACTAATGGTGTTCATGTTAACTAAAGTATCAATTTATATCTTATTGAATTGTTTGATAGTTTGAGGTGTTACTTAAGCAGTCACTGTCTTTTAACGCGCGCTTTTGCGGGCGTGCACCTTAACGCGCCTAAAAAAAATTGAGGCTAGGAAAAAAGCGCGCACCTCACAAAAACAAAGCTCGAAAAAACGCGTGCCTCGGAAACTAGACTGGTTCCGTCGCCATAGTTACACTCCGCTGGTAAACACTCGTTTTGATACAGAACGGAGCACCAGCAGTGTTTTGTAGCAGCAAAGATGGGAACAAGTCTACATGGAGACTGGGAAACCAAAAGCGAGAGATGCCCGTTCTGTGATTGGGCAACCCGTACCAAGTAACCCTTTTTAAACCAATCGCCTTTGTTTCATTTTCGTCTTCGGAGCGGCTGTGGCGAACATAGCCGCGGGACATGCCATTAGGGAAGAAACTTTTGCAAACATGGGACATTCCGTCAAGAGATTATGTCCCTAGAGTGAAGAATGTAAACAGCAAGCCCACGGTGACGGAAGTAAGTGAACGTTTGACGTCGGGTTATGAGACTAGCGACAAAATGCGAGGTGAATCACGGCTTTCGAGAATGCTTGTCTGCTGCAGATATGTGCATAAATTAACGATTCTTGTTCCTTGAAATTCATTTGCTGTGGACACGCGTTGTGTTACCTGGCTGAAGCGTCAGTGGGTACTGTGGATGAGGTTTAGACAGTGACGTTTGTTTTGGTTTCAAAATTTGGTCAGGTTACACTACGGAGTCCATGTGCATGGTTTGTGAATGTAGCCAACTAGCAACTACCATTTCTGATAGTGATTCAGTGATTCTTTTGAGCCATGTCCGGTTAAGCAGCTATTGAGGTAAGCCCCTGTAATGCAACTGACAATTTCATAATTCTGACAATTTTGTTTTCATTTTATTCCTTCTTTAATTTTAGATTAAAAATGTTTTAATAAAAAAAGTCAATTTTTGGTAAATTTGCACTTTGGTTCTTTATTCTCAGGATAGACTTCTATTTGACCCATGCAACTGCTTTAAAAGGTTTAAGCTTATATTGGAGAATGAGGTTGGGTTCAGGATGCTTCTAAAAATTTCAGCATGTTTAGTATAAGAGGTAAAGTTTGAACCTGTTATGCATCAGCATGGGCCCTGTACCTCAGAATGAATCTATCTTGGAGTAACATGCCCATCACAGCAAAGAAGCTCCTTGCGCAAAATGCAGTGGACATCCTACCTTTTCATTCTTCCTGTTGCCCCAGCCTTGGAATGAGCCACAAGGGCCGCAAAAAAAGCTCGCCTTGAATTCCTAGGCGAGCTTTTAGCCACTTGCCTGGAAATTTTTAAAGACAGTGACTGCTTAAGGGATACTTCAGGGATGAGCATTAATAAATGGTAAGTTAAGGTTACCTAATGCTTATTTAGCTCTCTGATGCATTAGATAACTGTTAATTCGTTGGTAGTTAATGCTTTTCACTGCATTAACTAATGTACCCTTATTGTAAAGTGTTACCGAAACACTGACACGATTTACTGTAGATGAAGATGGAGAAAGTTTCAAAGGTCAAGGTCACTAAGCAAAGGTCAAAGGTCATTCGGGTACGAAATCTCGATGATCCACAGCTACCCCCCAATGCAAGTCCACATACGCAAAATGAAGTTCCTAACCCAAGCGGTTACAAAGAAATGGCCTGAACAATGGCTGGACGCCTGTCCGCCCGCCCACCCGTCTGTGAAGGGGACGACAATACCCCTCTGCTCCTTAGTCGGGGCTGAGGGGTAAAAAGCAACTGTCTTGGCCTAGCCTGCCCATCCAAAAGTCTTCCCTCATAAACAAGGGGGGAAAACCAGCAATTACTAACAGCTCTGGATAAAATAATGCACTTGTGATACGTGATGCTGTTCTACACAGAATAAGAGAAGGGTCAGACACTGCAACAGCATTTATGTCTCTGCGAGAGGATGAGCTCAGCGAGAATGTCTGAGTGTCAGAACTCATCAACGCTCACTGGGGATCGATAAGCCACAGCACGTCCATCAGCAAATCCTTATGCAAGGGATTAACAGCCCACCGAGTCAATAAGAAGTATTGAAAATAAAAAGGTATAAAAGGATTCCACAAAGTGAAACAAATCCTTCGTTTTTAAATATAAATATGCGCATGGATGTACCTCAGGACTGTATAATATTTCAGTATGAAGTCTTCTTTTTTTAACAGTAAAGTAGCACCTACTTCGCCCTTCTCTTGGCTCTGTTCTGGGCCAAAGTCATGGGAATCAGTGGCATCTTCATCATGGAGAAGGGTGAGGGGCTGCAGACACTCCATTTAGCCCCATGAGAAAAGCGCAGCCCTCTGCACAGCCCATGGGCACAATGGTGTGACAGACTGCAGCCTGAGCCTTTGTTCACTCCCTCAGTAATCAAGTCTGGCTGGTGCAAAAGAGGGATGTTTTCATGCTACGTTAAAGCTGTACTCCATACGGCCAGTCAGGCAGATAGGCAGACTGACCTTCCACACATTGACCTGCCATCAGATACGCCCACCCAATAAGCAGCCTGCAGCTTCGAGTCAGAGCACCACTGACCACTGGAGAGTATATAGGGTATGCGCACGCAAACAGCCCTACACACGCATGCCTGCACACACTCACACACACACACACACACACACACACGGGCTCACATAGATACATACGCATTCTCGTACAAACACGCACACATACATAGGCTTACGCAAGCTCACAAGCGTGCATGCCTGTACACACACATGCACAGGCTCACACGACCGCATGCTTGCACGCATTCACGCACAGACTCACACGCTCACACACACACAGACTCATACACAAGCTGCATGCACAGATGGATGTATATGCCCATGCAGGAATTCACTGCCGTCTCTCAGCAGTCATCTGAACCACCACTAAGTAACAGAGAAACAATACTGTGTAAAGATGCAGCAAATGACTCCATCTTTGGCCAATCTATTTGCTCCACAGTGCATCTCCTGTAGACCTAGAAACACACACAACAAATAACAATGGACCTTAAGAGCAGTTTCCACACTACTATCAAACAGCAGAATGAGCCCCGGTCTGGCCAGACTGTGAAAGAAACTGACTGTAGAATGCATTATGTACCCTTGGGCCTTGTGAAGAGTTTCTGAATAAACTGCCAGAAAATTCAGCACCTTGGACAGCGGACCTGAGAGGCAGAGTGGAGAACTGAGCCCAAATGCACAGACCTGTCTTTTTCTGCAGTCAGAGGAACCCCACTATATACCCTTATTTATTATACCATATAAGGGGGTTCAACACAATACACCCCTTTCACTCAAAAGCAGCCTGGAAAAAAGGTGTGAGTTCTATAATGCCTGTCCAATTAGCATGTACCCATCAGCGTTAGTGAGATGTATAAATGGACAGCCTTTGGCAAGACTTCGCCCTTTGTGTCATGTGTGAAACCCGCTCAGATAAATTAACTGATGTCGTGTTCTACAAACGCAAACATTCTCAGGTCTTTTTTTATATATCACAAGAGCCGATGACCCAGACTTCAACCAGGACATAATAATTACTCTTGATTTCCTGAGTTAAGCAAACTTTGCTGCCTGATTTCCATGCTGTTTATTGACAAATATATTTCCAAGCCCAGTGATCGTATTACATATCACAAAATGTAAGTCATAGCCTACATTTACACTGCTAATCACAATGAACCTCAGTGACCATTTTAAGTGGAGTGTATTCATTTAAATAATGAATATACATATGCTTATGTTTGGGATTTGCTCCACCCATATGTACCCAGTAGGGCACTGCGGGCCTCTGATCAGGGCTTATTGTTTGTCCCTCGCACTAGACTTAAAACTAAGGGTGACCGTGCTTTTGAAGCGGTGGCTCCTAAGTTATGGAACGCTCTTCCACAAGACTTAAGAAGTGTGAACTCTGTGGACTCTTTCAAGAGCCAGATAAAGACATACTTGTTTAAACTGGCATTTGTCTAATTTTCATTGTAATGTTACGGGGGGACTTTGTGATTTTCTTTTGTTCTTATTCGAATGTTTTGTTTATTTTATTTCTTGTAAAGCACTTTGTGACTGTCTATTAGAGGTGCTATATCAAATAAACTTTTACTTACTTACTTAAATAAGGATTATCACGTATCCCTGCTATATTATGTCTTATCCAGTTGCATTACTTTTTTTTTCCACACAAGAAAAAGAGAGCAGCTCAGAAACAGCTCTCTTGAATTTAAAGCTTTCAGAACAAACCTAGCAGCGTAAATTAGATTTAGAATCACAGCATTCCGCTGGTTCTTCAGACACTGCAAATATCAATACATTTTGAGTCACAAAGTGTCAGTTTGGAGGTCAACTTCTTTGGACGGCCTCCAAAAGCTTGCTTAATTAAAATTTAGTACAGCCCTAACTCTTTGGTAGAGTCGAAATGACTCAGGAGGATGCAGTGATGGACATTACTTCAGATTGAATAATATAAAACAAGGACTCAGCATTTAAAGATGGGCCGAGGTTATACCGAGTAAAAAATCTGCGAAACAGCTGAACAATCAAAGTAAATTTCAGCACAGTTAAAAGCTCACCAACAGAGTGCACCGTCTGAAGCTCTAAAGCCGTCACAGCTAGACAGCACCAACAGCCTGTACGCAGCATTCTGCAGTCCAACGGTTAGGATCACAACGCGTATTCTGAGATAATTACAATAATTGGCAGTCAACCAATCGCTAATGCTACCAACCGATAAGCAATTTTGTCATCTGTTATTGCTCAGTGTGCACTGCATACCCACACAGCAAATACAGTGCTTTTACACAGTAGGTTATTGGAGGAGGAAAAACAAAATCACTTCTATGTCTGTTTGTGTTCATGATATGACCTGTTTGAGCAAGTGTGTGTGTGTGTGCGTTTGGACTTGTGTGGATGAGTATATGGCTTAGTTTGAAATTGCTCCCTCATTCACATGCTCACTATTTTCAACACAGTGGCTGAAGTTCAACATAAAACACTATGACCATATTACTGTCCTCTGCTATTCGCTCCCCGCTGACATACTTAATTTCATCAAGGTTCATAAAACATGGTATAATACTAAAGCACAAACCACTTACACGTGGCTGTGGTGTGACATTTTGGTTTTGCTATTCAGAGGACAACGTCCAATGCTATAGTTAGCAGCCAGAATTGCTAAAGAGGGATTTGAGTCGAAAGAGTCACACAACACCCGGTGTCTCAAGATACATGGAAATGTAGCAATGTTAATGTTAACCCAAACAACGCAACACGGCAGCACTATAATCCAGTTGAAGTCGAATTTAGCCATTACCTTCCCCCCTTTTCTTTGGTGGTTGGTCATAATGCATCAAACTGGAGCCAAAGCAGCCAATCAGAATGTTGTGTCCTCCTGACCTCTAGGGGGTTCTCTGTAATTGATTAATGGGCAGGGGAGAAAAAAAGTTTTGAGAAAAATGCAGAAGTGAAGTGTTGGATGGCCATGTTATTTGAGATTGAAGAAGAGCACGGAAAATTAAATCACCAAGCATCTCAAGCCTAGTCTGCCTTTTCCTTACCTAAAACACTACACAGAATTGTGGCACATTTGTAACACTGTGGACAGCTTCAGCGAGCACGCAGGTGAAGTTGAGCGTGAACAGAGTGGGTAGATTGAGAGAGAGAGAGAGAGAGAGAGAGAGAGAGAGAGAGAGAGCATTCTGCTGTCTGCCAGCGTGTGGAGCATGAGTTTGTGAGAGGGCATAGAGTGAAAGTGAGTGAAAGGGGTTATTTGTTCATAAGTATATACATTCATATTGATCATAACAAACATGCAAAGACATTTGCTGAGCACAGAATAGATTTTTGTTTTCTCAATCGAAAATGTTTTTTTGCTCATGTTAAACTTTTCCTCAAAAGAAGACTAGTATGCTTGCACAGTATATTCTTCTGTGTGCAAAATCTGCAACTGCTCGCTCAGGATTGAGGCACAAATATACCTCCATACTTTTTCTTACCCTTATTGCTCCTTTTGCTAGAACAAGACTGCTGGATTTCTTATGAGACTGATTATTTTATGAGGCTTGCATTGGTTAATTTGAGCCAAAATCATTGCTGCACTACCCCACCTGCTCAGTGAACATCACAGCTAAAGCATTCTGTATACACGCCTCCATGGCTCTAGCAGGGATTACATTACAGTCTGAAGACCCAAATGAATACAATAGAGAGCTTACGTGTTTACTGTGGGTAGTGAGCCGCTCTCCTTATGAAAACGAGCAGCACCCCGCCCGCGGGTGTTTGACATGTCAGCGGGGTGAAGCTCACACAGCAGACCCCATGGCACCTGAGCTGCCCCAAGCCCACCCCACTCCTGGGGGAATAATTGTGTCCTGCAGACTATCACAGCTGGTACAAAAAAACCCTCCGCGATTAAGAGAGTGCAGTGCAGTCATGCTATTATCCATGATGATGTGCACAGAATTTTGAACACAATGTGGCAGATTTTTAGACCAGTGTTTACAGCACAGTGAGCACGTCCACTCTGCTTTGGTAGTGTTTTATCTCACTGCTAGGGATGGGTACCGAGCCCCGGTATTGAACGAGCCCCGGGGCTACATTCTTCAAGACCGCAGTATCGATAAGCCCTGACCTTAACGGTTCTGCTATCGGTACTGGAGCAGTCGATTTTTTTTTTTTTTTTTCCTCACAAGATAAACGTTATCTTGCACATTTATCTCACCAACTCCATCAATTATCCGTCAATATATCGTAATTTTTGCTTTTCTTCTCACTGAAGACGAGAGACCTGTCTCGGTCACATGGCTGCCTGCTGTTTGTGTGAGCGGAGGGCACGGAGGCGGGCAGTGCAGACACCAACACCAACTCCAGCTCGTAGCCCACCATTAGATCGATAACGATGGCGGAGAGAGCCAAACGGTCTAAAGTGTGGCTCTACTTTACAAGAGTTGATGTAGACACAGCCCGTTGTCACAAATGTGGCAACTCTTTTGCCTCAAAGGGTGGCAACACTAGTAATTTGGCGAAACACCTTGCTAAAGTCCATCACATTCAGACGGAAAGATGTAAAGTGTTTGATTGTCCTAGCACAGCTAGTTCATCCACGTCCATTCCAGGTATGTAACATTATGCGAGCAGCCAACAGATGGAGTTAATAACCATTAGCTATTTTTTTAGTTAAGTGATATTGATAGGTACGCGTCCTACGTCCTTTGGAGCATTAAAATCCAAAACGACGCAGTGAGCTCACCAGTGGCGGGCGGTGGACGGAAAACTGGGGGGTGCGGAAAACATCCCTCGAGACGGATGACATTAGTGATCCGATTTTAATCATTGTTCTGGGTCAACACTTTAGTTTCCCTTATAATGAAATGTTTAGGCGAGTGAATAATAAATTCTATAAAATGTTTAATTCACATGCCTCAATAGGCAACTCTTCTCGAAAAAACCACAGTGGATTTTCCGCGTTAAATTTTGTCACATCCTAAGAAAGTCGTCAAACCTGTGCGTAATGATTGTTTAATTGAAAAAGATTGAAATGCGCTCTTTTTTGCATTCAACTGGTGCGTTTGATTTCTCGTCTTAACGAAGACCATTATCTACACCTGAGAGGGGAGAGTTCAAGTGTCTTTTACCAGGGAAATTGACTGGAAACAGATCAAGACTAATAAGCAGTTTAAAGACATATTTATCGCCCTTCTTGTTCTCTGTCCACCTCCTGCCACTGAAACTCACTGTCAAGAATGATCAACTCTGATCGATCTGTATTCACTCACGTCTCTGATGACGGTTGATGCATTACGCAGTCATTTCGGATTTCACTGATCAATACGAAGATTCAAGTATTCATTCTTTTTTTCACTCTTTAGTCCTATCAGCCTACGTGAGTGTGTTTTACCGTCAGCCCCAGGCTCACGTTTTAATGCCTTTCTCCATCAATTTCCACACAGTCAGAGAAAGTCAAAGTGTCCAGCGTCCTGCTCATGGTTCAGTTATTAAATACCAGCGCACCACGGAGCGTCTCTGTGCTGCCAGCTGAAGAGTCCAGGGCAGGTTCTAAACATTTTGGGGGCAGCCCTAAATGTCTACTGTTTTGTAAATTAAGTTTCAGATTTGGGATTTTATTTGCTTAATTTTCAGATACATCTTCTCAATACACTAATATAACCATAATTATAGCTTGGGTGTGTGGGATTTCCCCTCTCTGGTCTATATCCTTGCCTCTACTAAATTATTTTTATCCTTGTGGAGACAAAATGTAGCCCCCCCCCTGCCCCCTAATAGTGATTAATGTTACATCACCATATAAAATACCTAGAATAAAAATATTTTAAAAAATATATCTAAGTTAAGTGCTGCAATGAGCAGTCTGATGTGGAAACAACAATATTTTTTTATATAAATTTTACTTTAACAGCTGCAAAAAGTAGTCTACAGGCCCACTAATTATTATTAGTAGCAAATTGGGGGAATCCAGCAAAGTCTGTCTTACTTTTATATGTTCACCTGTTGTCTAGGATCTTTTACAATTGTTAGGGTATAATGCTGGTTACTTAAATGAATAAAAATAATGGACTAAAGTATCATACTTTATATTTTGTGAGTAAAATCTGGGTTGCTTTGTCCAGACTCCACACTCCAGTGTGTGAGATCTATCAGTTTGATTAAATTTATAAAGAAGACCCATTTAAAGAGTTTCCCAACTTTTACTGTGTTAAATTTAAGGTACAGTGATACAACCCAGTCCTCCATCTACTTCTACTGCCACTGGTGCTGCTCCAAAGCAAGCACAAATAAACCCCTTCATGCTGGCAGCTAGTGGCAGAATGAACGAGGAGAGGGTGAAGGAGTGCCACCAAGCTGTGACCAAGTTCATAGTGAAAGGTCTACACCCCTTTGCAACAGTGGAGTCAAATGGCTTTAGGTAAAATATTAGTCAGTATATTGAGTTGTATTATTTTTTAGGATAGTATGACATAAAGCTTGTTAGACACATCACTCCACAAACACAATATTCAATAAAAATTCAATAATATGTTTTTTTGTTATTGTTTTTTGACTGTAGGGACATGTGCAAGGCACTTAACCCTAAATACAACCCTCCCTCCAGGAGTTACTTAAGTGACACGCTAATTCCGTCCTGGTATGGTGTAGAAAAGGCCAATTTGATCTCTGAGCTCAAGGATGTACCAAAGCTGGCCATAACATCAGATGCTTATTTTATGTTTTACCTTTCAAGTTAGAAAAATGTAAAAAGTACAATGTTTTGTAAAAACAATTTTGTTGCATAATAAAGCAATTTATGTTCTTAATTTCTTTGTGGTTTTTTTTCTTCCTCAAAAAGTATCGATAAGAGAACCGTTAAAGTACCGGATCGATAAGCAGTATCGATAAGAGTAGTAGTATCATTAAAATCTTAACGATACCCATCCCTACTCACTGCAGTGCTTGACACAGGCTTGTTTAAAGTTCAAAAAAGTGTGTTTGTTCCAAAGAATGCCTTCTGTCTTATGTACATATCCTTTTAGGTGCATTACGTGCCAAACACACAGAAATGCCAAGATGCTTGTAAAAGAAAGTCCGAGCTTTTCAAGACCAAAAAACACTCGAACAATGCTGCGGGCAGATTTAAACACTGGGGGCATCAATAATGAAATAACCAGTTCTGTCTCAGTTTTAATGCTGGCAATAATGTATAGGTCGCTGCAATATCTTGTGTAACCCCCTAGAAAAAAGGTTGAATCATGACAATACAAGAGAATTCAGCCACTTTATTATTATGACCAGCAATGACACTCTTGCCAACAGTGAACACCATAACAACTATGAGAGCACCACATACTCAGCCAAAATATTATAACCACATACAAAGGAAACCAATAACCTTGATTATCCTGCAACAACAGTAAATGTCAAGGTCTGCAAACAGATTTTAGATGATTAACAAACATTCGGTTCCTATAATGATCTTATGTTAATCTCTAACCTGCAAAATGGGACCTGAATGACTTTGATGAGAAGACGATCACATCTCTGAAGTGGCAAGGCTTGTGTGGTGCTGCTGGTCAGCAGTGGTGAGTACCTGTTGACAGTGGTCTGAGGAGGGACAAACCATCGACCAGCGACACAGTGCTCGAGGCTCATCAATGCATGAGGGCAACAAAGACAAACTCATCTGGTCTAAACCGACAGAGAGGCGACTGTGGTACAAGTAACAGAAAATTTCAGGGATGATTACAAGAGAATGTGTGAAATCACACAGTTCATCTCACCCTCTGGTGTACAAAAGCTTTGTAGCGGCAGATTCCAGGTCAGAGTGCTCATTCTTACCCCTGTCCACTGTCAAAAGTGCGTGTGATGGCGATGCAAGCATCAGAGCTGGACCTTGGAGCACGAGGGTGAGTGAAGTCACCAAGTCTGATGAGTCATGTTTTTTTATACATCATGTGCATTGGCCAGGTATGGGTGCACCATTCCCCTGGGAGAGAGATGGCACCAGGGTGCAATAAGGGAAGAAGCGAAGCTGGTAGAGAGAGTGTGATGCATAAACTGAAAAATGTCGACAGCAGACTGCAATAATTAGCTGAAAAAGACAAAGACAAAGAGCCCTTGAACCAGTGCCACACTACAAACAGTAAATCAATGAAAATGCCCCGAGCGAAGATGTGGAGGAAACTTGGCATTAAGTGAAACATTCATTGGAAGTCTTTGGACAGATAGCGAGAAAGTCATTGTAGCAGAGACTTAAGTAACACTCATAGTCAGATGAAAAAGCAGAACTGAGTGTGACCTGGATAAGCCAGTCATTATTCACTTAAGGACAGCACATAGACTCAAACATGGCGGATGAGAACGCCTGCAATCTGCTCCCTGCCAGGACCTCCTCTTTCGCTCCACTGACTCCCGTCCCATCCTGATGCCGAGCTAAAAACTAAAGCAGATCTCAACTGCTGACATGGCAGATCTAAAAACAGTACATCAGTGTTAAACAGCACATCACATTAAAGCCAAAAGAGAATTCTTAAAGCTCTACAGAATGAATGAATCCTTATAAGTTACCCTGCTCTTGAAGATCTTCCATCCTGTCTGTTTCCCTCTTACCCTAATAAAGCTACACTAAGGTACCTGTCTAACTGCAGAGTTCCCGTTGCGCTTGGTATTATTGCACTAAATTCAGCCAAGTCCAGACAAGTTAGAGCAGGAGTGAAAACCTACTGGATGGCAGATCTCCAGGACCAGGGATTAATAAAACAAAGAGGGATCAATGGCATAAAATACGAGGTTTTAAAATGCAAAAGGCTATATTCTGAATTCATAAGCAATAACTACTTATTAAAACAGAGAAGATGCAGTTGTTTTAGTAATAATAATGTGATGCATTCTGGACTATTGGACCATGTTTTGCCGTAACCATTCATGTGCAGAAAAATTCCATTTTGTGGGAAATAAAATTTTATTTACTTTTCCGTTCAGTATGTTGTCCATTCAAGCTGGAGATTATTTTCCATTTCACAACAATTGCTTAAATATTACTCGTATTTCAGATGCACTAATATATAAGGAAAGCGCCATTACTCTTATTTAGGAATTTATTTACCTATCTTTCCATATTCCCATAGGCTTAAGGATGAAATGTGATGTGAATATGAATCAATGAACATTCATAGACAAAGGGGACTTCAGAGAAGAATCTTGGCACTAAAAGCAAATAAAACCAAAGAAAAACAAACCTCACAGATGTCACAGTTAAAGAAGCTAAACTGGGTTAAAACCCCAGTGAGATATATTAATGAAGTAAAGATTAGCAAAAGTGACAAGACAACTACATATTCAAGTCACTGTGCTGGTATAATGGTGCCATCCAGCTGTTTTATACATCCTCACGGTATAAATGTGTGAAATGCTGGTGGATTTACAGTCATGGGAGGAACACTAATTCCTGCTGCATTTGTTAACAGCCCATGTTAAAATAAGCTGACTGTAGCACTTGGTATAATATTTTCCCTAACTCTTGAAGGTTCCATATGTGAGATTTTGAACAACTATTGGCTACGCAAAAATGTATGGAATAATGGCGCCTTGAGCAGAAATAAACTCCTGTGTGTTTCAATCCGAGCTATTCTGTTCTTTGTTTGGGTAGCTGGACCGGCCGTGTGTGTATGTCACGCATGTGAGTCCCTCGCAGTGGAACCCTTGCCTCGCCCCATGTTCATAAAGAGACTAAGAGAGAGACCTTCCACACAGCTTTGTAAAATCAAGATGGCAGAGGGCAGTTTGAATGGTTCAGCTTAAAGTGACTTCCCTAGTTTCTATCACTCCAATAAGCCACAGTCTTCAGCTACAACCCCAATTCCGAAATAGTTGGGACAAAGTGTAAATTGTGAATAAAATCAAAACGCAATGACTTTCAAATCACACCAGCCAGTATGTTACTCACAATAGAACAGAGATAACATAGCAAATGTTGAAACTGAGAAATTTTACAATTTTATCCACAAAATGAGCTCATTTCAAATTTGATGGCTGCTACAGGTCTCAAAAAAGTTGGGACAGAGGCCTGTTTACCATGGTGTAGCATCCCGTCTTCTTTTTAACACAGAGGAGGTGTCTGGGCATTGAGGAGACAAGTTTCTTGAGTTTAGCCATTGGAATTTGATCCCACTCTTGTTTAATACAGGCTTCCAGCTGCTGGAGAGTTTTGGGTCTCCTTTGACGGACTTTCCGTTTAATTATGGCCAAATGTTCTCAATCGGTGAAAGATCAGGACTGCAGGCAGGCCAGTTCAGCACAAGGACTCTTCTACTACGAAGCCATGCTGTTGAAATAGCAGCAGTATGTGGTTTTGCATTGTCCTGCTGAAATACACAAGGCCTTCCCTGGTATAGATGTCGTCTGGAGGGGAGCATGTGTTGCTTGATATACCTTAATATACCTTTCAGCATTCATGGTGCTTTTTAAAACATGCAAGTGTCCCACACCATATGCACTAACGCATCCCCATACCATCAGAGATGCTGGCTTTTGAACTGAACGCTGATAACAGGAGGGGTGGTCTTTCTCCTCTTTAGCCCGGAGGACACGACGCCCATGATTTCCAACAAGAATGTCAAATTTGGACTCGTCTGACCACAGGACACTTTGCCACTTTGCTACAGTCCATTTTAAATGAGCCTTGGCCCACAGAACACGGCGGCGCTTCTGGATCATGTTCAACAATGGATTCCTTTTTGCATGATCGAGTTTCAGGTGGCATCTGTGGATGGCACGGTGGACTGTGTTTACAGACAGTGGTTTCTTGAAGTATTCCTGGGCCCATTTAGTAATGCCAATGACAGAATCATTCCGGTGAGTGATGCATTGGAAGATCACAGGCATCCAGTAAAGGTCTTCAGCTTTGTCCCTTACGCACAGAGATTTTTCCAGTTTCTCTGAATCTTTTGATGATGTTATGCACTGTCGATGATGAGACCTCCAAAGCCTTTGCAATTTGTTTTTAAAGTATTCCACAATATTTTTATGCAAGCCTTCAAAGGTTGGAGAGCCTCTGGCCATCTTTACTTCTGAGAGACTCAGCCTCTCTAAGACATCCCTTTTATAGCCAATCATGTTACACACCTGATGCCAGTTAACTTAAATACTGCTAAATGTTCTTTCAGTTGATTCTCTGATACAAAAACCAGTGAAGTTGGCACGTTATGTAAATCGTAGATAAAAACAGAATACAATGATTTGCAAATCCTTTTCAACTTATATTCAATTGAATACACTGCAAAGACAAGATGTTTAATGTTCAAACTGAGAAACTTTATTTTTTTTTTGCAAATAATCATTAACTTAGAATTTAAAGGCAGCAACACATTGCAAAAAAGTTGGCACAGGGCCTTTTTACCACTGTGTTACATCACCTTTCCTTTTAACGACACTCAGTAAACGTTTGGGAACTGAGGAGACCAATTTTTGAAGCTTTTCAGGTGGAACTCTTTCCCATTCTTGCTTGATGTACAGCTTAAGTTGTTCAACAGTCCGGGGTCTCCGTTGTCGTATTTTACGCTTCATAATGCGCCACACATTTTCAAATGGGAGACAGGTCTGGACTACAGGCAGGCCAGTCTAGTACCCCGACTCTTTTACTACGGAGCCATGCTGTTGTAACACGTGCAGAATGTGGCTTGGCATTGTCTTGCTGTAATAAGCAGGGGCGTCCATGAAAAAAGACGTTGCTTGGATGGCAACATATGTTGCTCCAAAACCTGTATGTACCTTTCAGCATTAATGGTGCCCTCACATATGTGTAAGTTGCCCATGCCTTGGGCACTAATACACCCCATACCATCACAGATGCTGGCTTTTGAACTTGGCGCCTATAACAGTCCGGATGGTTCTTTTCCTCTTTGGTCCGGAGGACACGACGCCCACAGTTTCCAAAAAACAATTTGAAATGTGGACTCGTCAGACCACAGAACACTTTTCCACTTTGCATCAGTCCATCTTAGATGAGCTTGGGCCCAGCGAAGCCGGGCGGCGTTTCTGGGTGCTGTTGATAAATGGCTTTCGCTTTGCATTGTAGAGTTTTAACTTGCACTTGCAGATGTAGCGACGAACTGTAGTTACTGACAGTGGTTTTCTGAAGTGTTCCTGAGCCCATGTGGTGATGTCCTTTACACACTGATGTCGGTTTTTGATGCAGTACCGCCTGAGGGATCGAAGGTCACGCCATTCAATGTTGGTTTTCGGCCTTGTCGCTACGTGCAGTGATTTCTCCAGATTCTCTGAACCTTTTGACGATATTACGGACCGTAGATGATGAAATCCCTAAATTTCTTGCAATTGCTCGTTGAGGAATGTTGTTTTTAAACTGTTCGACAATCAGCTCACGCATTTGTTCACTAAGTGGTGACCCTCGCCCCATCCTTGTTTGTGAATGACTGAGCATTTCAGGAAGCTGCTTTTATACCCAATCATGGCACCCACCTGTTCCCAATTAGCCCGTTCACCTGTGGGATGTTCCAAATAAGTGTTTGATGAGCATTCCTCAACTCTCTCAGTCTTTTTTTGCCACTTGTGCCAGCTTTTTTTTGAAACATGTTGCAGGCATCAAATTCCAAATGAGCTAATATTTGCAAAAAATTACAAAGTTTACCTGTTCGAACATTAAGTAACTTGTCTTTGCAGTGTATTCAATTGAATATAGGTTGAAAAGGATTTGCAAATCATTGTATTCTGTTTTTATTTACGATTTACACAACGTGACAACTTCACTGGTTTTGGGTTTTGTATATTAATTGCTTTTTCAGCCCTTTTTTGCCTGTGTCCCAACTTTTTTGAGACCTGTTGCAGCCAGAAAATTTGAAATAAGCTCATTTTGTGGAGAAAAAATGTAAAATATCTCAGTTTCAGCATTTGATAAGTTATCTATGTTCTATTGTAAATAACATATTGGCTCGTGATCTGAAAGTCATTGCATTTTGATTTTATTCACAATTTACACTTCGTCCCAACTATTTCAGAATTGGGGTTGTAATATTTCATTGATGGTAGAAGACAAAGCCAAGTTACACCACAGTAAAATACACCATAAGTATCCCCTAAGTACTCAGACCCGGTGGTAGAGATCATAATATGAGGATGACCTCAGAATGGCTGTGTGAAGATGGTCACTCCATCATGTAGTGACAGAGGACAGGCTGACATTGACCCAGGCTTGTACCCAACAAGGATCTGGACCTCTCTGCATGGAGTTGAAATGTTTTCCCTGTGTTTGTGTGGTTTTTCTTCAAGTAAAATTCCACGCACTATAGGGGCACTCCTACCATTGCCCGTGACCAAGGCTATTGCTTTAGAACTGGAGGTGGTCCCCAGGTATTGCACTTTGACAGTCCACTGCTCCTATGTAACTATTCTGCTCCCGCAGAAGTCCATACTTGCGGGACACATTTGTAAAGTTATGCACAGTGTACAGGATAAAGTGTGCTTCCAGCTAAAATACACGGTACTTTGTGGCAGACAAAGCAAAGCACTTAATGTCGTTGTCAGTCTTTTCCCTGCAGTCTAATCACTTGAAAGCAGGGGTGGAGGTTTATTTTACTTTAAGTCCCATTGTAAGCGAAAATGGCTGAGAAATCTGCTGTTACCATTAGCATAATCTTGGCCCTAAAACAGCGATTTCACAAAAGTTGTGAAACGGTCATTTCCAAAGTGAGCAGGTGATGGTCACTCTGCTCCCACAATGCTGTGCAAAGACCCGAGCCTGATGACATGTGTGACACAACAACATTAGAGAAAACTAGAGTGATGTGCATGTGATGCACTGTGATGTCCCCCACCCCCAGAAAAAATGCGTTTCCATGGAAAGCAAGAGAAATAAAAATCCCAGAATGACTAAAATAGCAAAAGGAACCAGTTCAGCAGTAGTTCTAAGCATGCACCAAGTTTCGTTGAAAAATTTAAAATGTTTTATGAGATATGACCCAGAAATGGTAGTGTTTCGGACTTACAGAGTTATGGAATTACGGAATTATGGATGGAAGATAAAACACTGTCTCCTTTGCTTTCGCAGGGGACATAATGACAACTGCGATGACTAATGGCAGACGAACCTAGCTGGATTGCTTATCAACGACTACTACCTAACGCTAGTTATGCACGGACGTTTTTTCTATTTTTTACCCGAGACTATTTGTTACCTTCGAGAAGCTAAACACTTAGTTGTAAAGCTACTGTGAAACAGATAAATGGCCAGTGGATGCAGTTCTCCTGTGGACAGGCCTTTGTTTACAGTTGCTTTTGCAGAAAGCGTCAGCCCTGAAATATGATATCGAAAGACATTTCAAATGACTGTTACTTGGGGTCCCCACTCCCTGCTGCCCTTCAGAGTTTTCACTAGGAAGGGAAGTGACTTCTCAGGGTGTAGGGCGTAGGGAATAACCCCGTGGAATGAAATGCAGTCCTTTTCTCCCCACTTTTAAAAGACGTGTATTCTGTCACCTCTTGCATTTTTCATACATGCAAGCAGGTGTCCTATGTGAATGGCCCTTTACTGTGCTAGATTTGGTCTTTGGACACAGATGACTACAGTTTTTAAAAAAAAAATTGAACAAAATGTCCTAAAATAACTGATTAAAGTGAATGGATTGCTTAGATTTTCAGTCCACAAATGTTTTATTCATAAGAATTAAAGCTGCTCTGAACTATTACTAGCCCCGAACCTGTGAAAACCACTTGCTCGCAAGACCCTTTGCTATTACTTTCAAAAGATTTCGAAGCATTTTCAGGAATAATGTCGGTGTGGTCACATTAAACCACATAACTTTCTTTTTACTCAGGCTACTTGTAAGGTAGATCCAGTCTAGGTCAACCATTTTGTCTGTTGGACTGTCTGCCAGTCTGTCCATCCATCTATCTATCCATCTATCCATCCATCATCTACGCCGAGAATAGGAAATTATGAATAAGCATTTGGATATTGCATTGTGAAAATGAGGCAATGCATGAGGACATATCATGTAACTGAGTTGACTGGCTGAGTTTAGTTCTCCATCCAGGTCAAGGGTAGCTTAAGTGTACGCCTACGAGTTGGCGATAACTATTAAATCAGATACAAGCAGGATTCTCTCTCTTTATCTTTCACTCATGCATTCACACACGCACGCACAGACACACACACACAAACATGCGTGCACGCACACACACACACACACACACACACACACACACACACGCACACACACACACACACACACCCATCTGCATGTGCACAAAGAGGGAGAGAGAGTGC
Source organism: Gymnothorax javanicus (assembly GCA_029692085.1). Classification (NCBI taxonomy): domain Eukaryota; kingdom Metazoa; phylum Chordata; class Actinopteri; order Anguilliformes; family Muraenidae; genus Gymnothorax; species Gymnothorax javanicus. The sequence goes on from CM056202.1 coordinate 21,966,837, forward strand.
TAGAGGGAGAGTGAGCTCAATCCATGGCAGATTTTCAACTGAAAAAAAAAAAATTTAAACTTGAAATGTTTTGCTTTTATATCATAATATACACTTCATTCTATCATGACAAGAAAACTTCAATTTCAAAATAGATGCAAGAACAGCATAACAATAATAACCAATTATAGATTATTATTGTGATGAAAATTTAAAAATGCCTGGCGTATATCAGTGGGTGGGCAGCTGCAGTCATAGACTTCAGCTGAAATCACAACTCTGTTCCTTACCTCTGATGAAACTCCTTGATGCAGCCAGACTCCACATTTGAGGCAGGATACAGTCGCCCGCTTGTGACAAAGAGCCCAGCGCTTCCGTCCGGTGTAGCACCAAGGGTAATGACCACTGTCATCACTGTGCAACAATTCGGCTTTTTTGGGACCCTCGTATTTGTGTCCTCATGGGCCTCCAAACCTCAGCTTGATGGGCGAAGTACTTGGGTACACCCTCACCACTTCCCTTCTGAATGTGAGAAGATCCAGCTGTCAGCCCTATGTCAGCTCTGTCTCTACTCTCAATGTTGGGTGGCTCTATGTAAATTTCAGCCAAATCCATATTCTGTGATTGAATATATTGAATCACTTGCTCTACATTCACAATATATTATTTTGAGATGAGCCATTTTCTTCCATCTGTCCTCTTCCCTGTGTCTGGACTGACTGCAAGATTACAACAAGAAAAGTTCACCCAGCGAAGGTTCAAAAGTTCAGTTCAGTTATTCCACCAGGTGTGCTAGACATAACAACAGCTGCTCTATTTGTAAATACTTCTCTCTCTTCCCGGTGATTCCTGTTGTTTATGCAAGTAAATTAGAGATGTGTGTATGTGAATGTCCTTCGCTCTATTTTTCCCTCAAGTGAGAGAGACAGAGAGAGAAAGAGAGTGAGAGAATCCTACTAGTCAGTCAATAGTCAAATAGTTATCTCCAAGTAAGTTATATGGGACCAAACAGACATTATTCCTGAAATTGCATTGAAATCCACTGAAATTAATGGAGAAGATTATATCAAACAAATTATTTTCTCTAGGTCTGGCCTAATAATACTTCAGAACAACTTTTGTTATATATATATATATTTATTAAATGGTTAACAATCTCAACTGGAAAAGCTATAACAAATACAGGCTTGCATTCATGCTGTACTGAAAGCACTTACACACATTCACACATGCACCGCGGGAGAAGATGCAGTCAGAGAAGCCCTTTTTTGCGCTTAGCGGTTCTCAGCAGGGTACAGGTCTGACAGGAGGATAGTCTGAAGGACAGCATACAGTGGTAAAGAAACAGAAGAAAGCACAGCACCATCAGCCTCTTCAGTCCCCCAAGTGCACAGTCAACCCGAGAGTAATTAGATCACACAAATCATCACTGTAAATACCAGGCAGATACAAACCACTGTATTTGGAGAGATCAGCGCAATTCAGCACTTTTAAAAAGCAAATTTTTATCAATTTTACTGAACATTCTCAGCATATTTTATCCTGGAAGGTCAAGGGTTCATCTCCGAGACACAAAGATTCCCCCAGTCATTGAGTTTTGGGAAACTCCAATACGTATTCCAGATCAACACTCAGCAGTGTACTGGAGGAAGCCAGCAGAAGCTGCTTCATAAAAATGACAGCAGAAGCATGAAACTGGCACAGACTGCATGCTTGGCTGCAGGGTTGGGGTCAATTCTGGAATTGGAAATAGAATTGATAAATCAGGGGTGGAATTGGAATCGAAATTGGAATATATTATTTGGAACTGAAGTGAAGTTGGAGTGGTTAAGACGGAATTGACCCCAACCCTGCTTGGCTGGACAAAGAAGCAGCAACACTTGGCGATGGTAAATTACCCTGAAAGGCATGATCTCCAATTTTGCACTGGAACTGCAGGAAGAATCTGGCTTCTCTGAACCAGCACAACCCAGCATCACCCAACCTGACATTTGAACCAAAAACCTTTCAATTAACATCAAAACACTTCAGAACCACCATGTCTGAATGCTGGCAGCCCATGATCATGCACAATTCAAAATCAAAAACAAAAATCTCATTAAAAAATGCAGGTTTTATTTAGTTTTTTCACACCACTGTGCAAGCAGAGCTTCGATATGTGCCATTAAAACTGCTGGTGCCGACAGTTGGCTCGTTTGGTAAAAACACCAGTGTGATGCTTAGATGCTTCTCATTCTTTGATCAAAATCAGATTATTCAGAATCATAGATGCTGAAGTCTGTGGGAGGCCTTAGTGTTCCACCACACACTCTGCACCATTTTAAGGTGATGCAAGGAAACTGGCAACACGGTAGAGCAATATTTTTAGTACTGAATCAGCACTGATCCAACTTACACACTAACAGAATAGAGTAGATCGTATATTAACTGATGGCTTTCACTAAGCTTTTGACAATGTGCAATGTGAACTCAGTGCTAGCTGCTACTCTTGTGTGTAGTAATATTATAATAAGCATTTATTTATTGGCTTAAAAAATGGCACATCCCGCACAAACCCTCATGTCATTGTGAATAGAGCTGGATAAGACGTTACGCAAGTAGCGCAGATTTCGTCTTTGTGTCGGGGATCGCAGAATCCAAGATGGAAACTTATTTTACAGATCTGTGCTTGCAAGCCTTGCACAACAATAACAACCTAACGCATTTTTAATTCAACCAAACATGTCAAACACCGCATGCTAGGATTCATATTGGTCGTAAATGAATGCACAGAGCAGAGTACAGAGCATTCTCACAAAAAACAGCCCACAAATTACGGCACACAGTGACAGGATAGGCTTCTGGCATGTGGTACGTCATGCTTCTTCGTTGAAGTGCCACATGAGCCAAAACACAACCCATGTTCGATGAGTTATGACATCGCGGCTCCTCTCTATGAATCATATTCTCAACTGGACACAAAGCACATTGCGTATCTCTGCATACAACCCGTCCCTCGAGCCTCTCCACATCTCCCCCACCCCGCTTTAAATAGCCAAATAGAGTACCCATCCGCTGAAGAGCATCGTACAGCCTAACCACCTCTGACACTTAAAGGCACCTTTGCTGCTTGCCTCATTCAAATGGACTGCCATGAACTGCCATGAAAGCTCATTGAGGCTTCCACCTGAGTATAGAGGGAGGGAAGCGGACGGTGACTTTCAAAAGCTCAGTCAGCCTCAGCCAAAGAGCAGGCAGTAACCCCACTGCTCACATATTAACCAAACCAACTCCTGTTCTTTTCAAGGATGGAAATAATGCAGAAATAAATATGTCCATTGCTGCAGTTAAGTACGTTGAACATGTCACTATATATGGTGACCATCTCCCCACAATGCATCACTTCCTTGACAACAAACTAACAATTTAAAGGCAATCGCGGCATTTGTAACTGCACATCCCATTCATGCAGCATTGCAAGCCGTTGTAACTGAATCTTTTACCACTGTTAGGAACTTCTGATTAAGCGGCTATTTGCTAATCTTTGTTTTAACGTGAAAAAAGCGTCTCTTTCTGCAAAATATGGCAGTCACACATGAAGGGCAATTTGTCAAGAAGGCAAAGAAACTGATAGGGGATAAATGTGCTGAGATTGCCAGCCAGCTTCGCAGGAAGAAACATGCTGACTAAACGTAGATGGCAGCGACCGTGCCTGCAACAGAACGTCACACTCAGAGATATCTCACTGGTTAACTTTGGGGGCCACTATGCAAAACTTTTAACAGGATGATATTTCAGGTTTCTGGAAAATTGTTGCCATTCTGTATGCGATTTTGTAAACAAAATTAAAGAAATCATTCTGGTTTAACAATATGCAGACAATTATTTTGTGTGGTTTAAATAAAGGAATATATTTGGCTAATACACTTGCACACGTACTGTAAAAAACCTAACCAAAGTAGAGAAAATGCAATTTTAGTGCATTTCTTGTAATGTTATAGGAAATATCTTGGTCAAGTCTGAAAATTTGCACATTGAGCTCTAATTTTTATATGTGCATTTGATAGATACATAAATTTTCTACATCCAGGCAAAAATATATGAGTCTACCAATGCTGGATTTTCTTTTATGCGAGGATCTGTTCAAGGATGCACAAAAATAATTATATTCCGGTTGACTTGAATGTGTCATTGAAAGGTGGTTCATCACGTTTGTCTCTCTTCATGGATATTATCATGAAACGCATTTATCCCTCCTGTTTGGTGCTCTTAAATGACGTGTGACAATTATTAAATTTGACAGAATTCAACTTATAAAAGTTTTTCTTATAGTCAACTAATTTCCCTAATTCCTACGTGGTGGCATCATTGTAGCTTGAAATTTTCCATGATGAGCCCAGGTTTTTATCATTTCTTACCGGTATAACTCTATATCCCCACAAAAGATCCAAATTTTGCCAATGTCAGATCTAAAATGGCACAATTGCCTTTAACAAGCAAAAGATTAAATTAGAACAACAGTACATGGAACAAGTAGGTCTGTCTGATAAGAGTATTCAGATTTCATTAATGCAAGAAAAATAAAAGTTAATTAAGAGCTCTTTGTACACAGAAAATCACCCATTATGCAATTCATTTTGCATAACAAGCCTCAAATCAAATACATTATTCCATTTATTTAAACCTTGATTAATTCACTATTGAAGGTTTACAAATCAGGCTGTCCATCAGTGAATTTGTATAAAAGAAATCTAGGATAGTGTTAGTACTACAATGTACCCCGTAATGTCTTACCCCCATAGACTGATTTTCAGTGGAAAGGACTGGGCCATGCTTTTTGGGAGAAGGGCCGTCTGAATGCACTACAGAAAATCACAAGAGCCAGCAAACAACAGGTTAAGTTGTGTAGGTGGTGGAACGTGGGCAAATTGATACTTCATGATATCACTAATTTAACAAGCTCCAGTTGAAATGCACACTTCTCCTCCAGGTGAGTTGAGCTGAAAGATTTCGTCTTCACAAACATAATGCAAGGAGGTGAGTGATCACTGTTAAATATCTACAAAATTCCCAGAAAGTACTCATTCAGCTGCCCACAGCAATCTCTTGCACACATCCACACCTACCAAAACTGCCGCATACAGAGAATCAGACTCAGGATGAGCTGCAAGGTTTTGGTTTCAGGAAGCTTTGTCTGAGGTATGTTGAAAGTATATCAATGTCCTTCATTACTTTCAGGGTCAACAAATTGGACCTGCATGCACCAAGATGATAAAAAGTGCTGTAAAACTGACATTTGGAGAACAACTCTTCATTCATCCTTTCATTAATTTAGAGTGATTAAAGGCAAATGGAGAGGTCATGTCCTGGGAATTTTAATGAGCTAATCACTGGACCCACAAACAGGTGGAGTTTTAACTACCGCCAATTATCACACTGCACATGCAGAAAGTGTGTACAGGGTCCAAGTCCAACTGTGGATGTAATCATCTGGATCTTTGTACTAAAAGCCCATCAACTCATGGGACATCAGGTACCTAAAACATATTGCTTAACTGAAGCTCAGTAACACTCAATGGTTTTCAGTTGAGAACAAAAAAAAAACATGAGCACAATGCAATATAATAAAGTTAAAATTCAACCAAATAAAGCACTCAAAGCCAAGCAATATATAAGATATTTGAACATTGGAGTCTTTGTTTAAGCTGCAATGCCTCCATGCCAGCATTCACATTCATCCTGACCCTCATGAAAGGCCATCACAAAAATGGAACAATAATTTTATACATTTTTTCGTTGTTTGTTTTGTTTTTGAAAGCCCTCCAAATAGAATTAAAGGCTATTCCATCTACCAACTACAAACAAAATTAATGGAAAAGGTAAAATTTTTAGTGATCTCAAGGGCTTTGTCGAAACTCTTTGAAGATGAATGATGTTACTGAAGCTATTGCGTGGCATCATGACTTCTGAAATCAGGTGAAATGCCAATCATAAAAAATCTCTTCAGTGAAAACTGCAGTAATTGCTTTTGCCGGGGAAGCCGTACATAGCCTGTGACTGATGCACGTGTAATAATAAACCTCATGTGTGCAGTGCGCAGCGGTGCATGCAGTAAGGCATAGTTTTAAGGGGTGATCTGGGGTTAAATGAAAAATGACACCAGGATACAACTCAGAATTAATCTAAAGAGGTATATGTAATAACCACCAAAAAAGATACAAGTTGGCATTTTTCTGTTTATGCGGTTGCCATGGTAACCAAGCAAGCTCATTAAATATGCAGAAAACTTCTGGCACTAATTCCTCTTCAACTCTATGATGGAATTCAGATTCCTCTTTAACTCTATGATAGAATTCAGTTTTTCTTTCATCATTTACAAGCCATTGCTTATCCAAATGCAATGACATAGCTATTCTTTGCCCAATTTATCACTTTTGTGATTTTGAGGCATTTTACTCAAATTTTGAAATTATTTTGCGCAGAATCTGACAAATACTCAAAATATTCAAAGTATGTAACAGATAGGCAAAATGTCCCTATGTCATTGCATTTCTAATGAAGAAAAGTACCTGCAGCCCAAATTTCATTGATTTTCAATGATAAATAAAAAAGTTATGGCTGCCACAAACATGAGAAACATAGAAAAAGTAATACCTCAGGAAATCAATGGAAAATGCATTAGACTGCATTGAAAAGTTGAGTTCAGTTTTTAATCCTTGTAGCAATTAGCGATTATTAAAGGTGGGTTATTATAGAATATTTTTATTCAAAAAATTTTTTTTGGAAAAATAATCAAATTATGCCCATTTAACCCCAGATCACCCCTTAACCCTCGGTAGCTCACGACCATCGGATACAAGCACTGATATCATCCTCCGCACTGAAGAAATTGGGGCCCCTACCGGACGGACTGTAAAAATGTAACACATTGAGCAATACTGTTATCAGAATCAGAACTTCTTCACTACTAAAAAGCCACTTAAGTCACATTTAAAGTATTTTTTTTTTTGCTTACTTTTTATTTAAAAAATTGTTCATTTGTATTCATTTATTCAGAAAAAAAGACTTCGCTGTGGATTCATTGGGGACGTATTTAAAAAAAAAAAAACTTTTCGCAGAAATATTTGGAACCCTGAACGGAATAGTTGTTCCACAGCTGCTATTTGTTTCCCATGTAGACAGATCAGTCATCAGTCTTAACCACGTTGTGACACATGGCCAATAAATTGCGATCCTTGCCAAGCAAATGTAGTTCTTCATCGGAGGATACAGATAACGATAGGCCTATCATAAATATCCCGTTATCATTCACAAATCAATTATGAGAAACACGCATTTCTAAGTTCAAATTAAAAACGAAACCCCTACCTCCATAACACTAGAAACCATTACTTCTTCGTAGCGGCTGTGAACCTGAACTATTTGTAAGCCATTTCAGCTGAAAATAGCTTTATCCTAACGGAAGGGAGGATGCAATTTCTTATTTGCAGGTGAGCTGGTTAAGCAACCTTCAAGTTCGCGATCTAAAAATATCTGCAAAAACTAAAATGATCTCAAATGATATCCTTCGATCAGTTCGAACATGGTATTACTCCATTTGCATAAACTTCTTCAACTAGCTCATTTGGCAAATCGCGTCCTCTAAAATGACAAAACTTAAACTTCACCGCTTTACTCTCTTCAAAATGCGTTGCACCCACAAAGCTGTTCACATATACATATTTCAGTTAGTATGCCATAGGCCAACTGAACTAACATTTCAAATCATATTTGTTCCCAGTAACCCAAGCTTATGTTAGGCCTATCCATTATGGAAGTGGCTATTCGCCCCGCAGCGGGGTGAACTGGGGGAAAAAGATCAGCAATCTGCCCCGCAACGGGGCCGACAAGAGAAGCAGTTCTGCTATTCGCACCGTGGTGGGACGGATAAGAGAAGCACTTCTGCTATTTGCCCCACAGTTGGGCCAATAAGAGATTTCATTTTATAATCCGCCCCGCTCTTTGATCTTTCGCGCTGAACCGCCGCGGGGCGAATATCCTCTTCCATAAAGGATAAGCCTAATACATCCACAACCAAGACCGTCAAAATCTTAGCAGGCGCAACAAGCAACAAACTCAAGAAATTCTTCCTTTATCCATCATTTTGATTGTGAATGGCAATAAAACCTCACATTAAACGCAGTCCCTTTGACTGCAGTTTTAAAAAAAGCATACGACACTGCCGCAGATGAAAGCCCCTCCACACATAAATCAGTGAAACCGCGCTTGCCACTGCAAGTCGACTGGCTTCACCCGGCACGCGACAGTCAGCGCTCAGTAAAAAGTCGAACATCCTATTCTGTCCGCAGGCGTCAGACATGTGACTGGCTACCAGGAATGAATGAAAAGTAGCAAGGAGTCGTGTAGGTCAAACACAGTGTATCACATTCTTACTCAACCAATAGTTAAAGCAGAGTTTAAAGACATGCGCCCGTACTGATTTATGGCACCAAAGTTTGTAGTCGTTAAAGTAACTGTCACTAAGGAAAACCGGCTCATAGCTCCCGCAATGTCAGGCAGGACGGGTATCATGCCGCAGTCGATGCTATTAAAGCTATATCATTGTTAAAATGGAAAAGGGAAGTGAACCTTATTAATCAACCCGATGTTGATTACCAGTTGGCTACATGTTGCATGTTCATGGCCATACCGAAGAAACACGGCGTGAGTACAAGAAAGGCTGACATCCCTGCTAAACCGTACTCAGCGGCGGATACGGCCGTTTCATGTCAAGTTCAGCACTTGATTTTCGAAGCGGACGCATTTATTTGATCAAGGAGCGCGTAAAGCGTTCGTGGAATAGTCTTAGCATGTTGGATGCAGGGGAAAAATGCACACACACACGCACACACACACACACACACACACACGCACGCACACACACACTTGTTTAGATACATAACAATCCTGGGCAATAGTTCGCGATTTGACATTTCATCCTTACCTGATATTTCCTGGGGAGGAACATTGACTTCACTGAAGCCTTTAGCGGTGTATGCTTTTCTGACCTCACTGCAGTTTCGAGCTTTTAGCTGTGCTCCAACTGAAAGAAACAACACTGAAAAACTGTAAAGCACCGCTTGAATTTCCAACATGGTACACGTGTGTTTAATCCGTATGTGTTCCACGAGAGATCCTCTCCGATTTGAGCAACAAAGACAGCAAGTGCAGTCCGCGGCCAACAGAGAGCTCAGCCCTGAACACTTTCTTCCATTGGAACTCGGACAGTCTTTATACATCGGGGCACAAGGAACTGGCTACTTCGCAACCCACGCTGCGGAGGCACCCTTCGCTGGGGATATTAATAATCCTGAGCCGAAATTCAAGTAGACAAATCCAGTTTGGAACGAACACTCTGGTTCAGTTCTGTGGACTGCGCTCAAACGAACGCAAACGCTGTTTTACTGTGGTATCTCTATTTGTGCGAGGCAAACAGGACCAGAGCACTGAGTCAGAGCGCGCGGCAATACATGGAGTAAAGCTTAAGAAAGTGCGTCACCGCCTGTCTTAAGAGACCAAGTTTTCTTACCGAGTAAAGTTCTAGTTTCGTTCCATGATAATAATCCAAAATAATACATCAATTAAGTGAATAACGTTTTCTGATTTAATCACTCAAAAATTGGCACGTCATAACACACCATGAACTTCCTGACTCCATTTTGGCAACTGATGTAAATCTCGTGGTTAAATAGTCACGGTGTGGGAAACAAAAAGGTTGTTGATAAAAGATATCATAATTACTCATGCTAAACTCCGTGGTTTGAATACTTGCTTTAAACCCGTTGTCCTTTTGAACTGTCTGTGACGCTCATGTTTCTAAAATAGTAGTAAACTGGAAAGAGGTTTTTTTTTTTTTTTTTTTTTTTTGGTCATGTAAGCAAAAGTCAAGTCCACTTCGTTTAAGGGGTGATCTGGGGTTAAATGAAAAATGACACCAGGAAACAACTCATATATGTAATAACCGCCAAAAAAGATACAAGTTGGCATTTTTCTGTTTATGCAGTTGCCATGGTAACCGAGCGAGCTCATTAAATATGCAGAAAACTTCTGGCACAATTCCTCTTTAAATCTATGATAGAATTCACTTTTTCTTTCATCATTTAAAAGCCATTGCTTATCCAAATGCAATGACATAGCCATTCTTTGCCCAATTTAACAGTTTTGTGATTTTACTCAAATTTTGAAATTATTTTGAGCAGAATCTGACGAATACTCAAAATATTCAAAGTATGTAACAGATAGGCAAAATTTCCCTATGTCATTGCATTTCTAATGAAGTAAAGTACCTGCAGCCCAAATTTCATTGATTTTCAATGATAAATAAAAAAGTTATGGCTGCCACAAATGTGATAAACGTGGAAAAAGTAATACCTTAGGAAATCAATGGAAAATGCATTAGACCGCATTGAAAAGTGTAATTCAGTTTTTAATCCTTGTAGCAATTAGTGATTATTAAAGGTGGGTTATTATAGAATATTTTTATTCAAAAAAAAATTTCAGAAAAATAATCAAATCTTGCCCATTTAACCCCAGATCACCCCTTAAATCGGTCACTCAAAAACAACTGACGTTTACCAAAGCGCTGACCCACAAGTACGTAACAGAGACCTTGAATTCTTCCTCCCCCAGGGACTTTTCGCTCCCTGGAGTACAGCGATCTCTGGGTGCACTAATGTAAAATGGAATCACTGCAGCCTGGAGAGAGGTGAATTTCCACTAAAGGTGAAATACTTCACCGCCATTATGGGTGTTCCTTAAGCTGCCACTAGAGATAGGTCATGGCAGAATACAGGCCCATCCTGTGGGGGTCTAGGATTGGAGAGGGCCCACAAAAATAAACCCTGACGTTCAGAGCAATGTTTTCTCAGGGAACCAAAAACTCCTGTTTCGGTCATTAAGGTGAGGCTTTTATTAACTGTGATTTGTAACAGTCTATTATATTACGACCCAAATTCAGAAAAAAATTGGGACAACATGTCTAATCAAAATTTAAACTGAAAGCAGTGAATTGTTAATAACAGGTATCGTACTGTCTGACCAGATATAATTGCTCACTCTGATATTTTGTTGGACCACCTTGTGCTTAGAATCCGGAGTGCTTTAGATGTTGCATTGTTTCGACAATCATCTGAAATGTTCTAACATTTCTTTTCGACCAGGGTGCTTCAATCTTTAGCTGAGATCTTGCACTGGCAACGGGAAAGTCAAACCACTCTGATATGCCTTGTCCAGCACGCCCAAAAGACTTTCAATTTGAGTGTTCGCAAATACAAGATAAGAATATACTCGGAGGTAGCAATCAAGCCCCATTTCCGATGCTTTATGGGATAGTTTGGTGACCAAGTTGCTTCCGGTCGCCAAGTTCGATTTCGGAGTCTGTAGATCAAAGGTCATAGCTCATTAAATATGCAAAAATGGTTTCCGTTCAATAACTTGAGTAATGTTTGACGGATTTTAATGAAATCTGATATGAAGGTACATGGTATTAAAATACAGCCTAAGTTTGATTTTGGAGTATGTAGGTCAAAGGTCATAGCTCATTAAATATACAAAAATGGTTTCCGTTCGATAACTTGAGTATTGTGTGACGGATTTTAATGAAATTTGATGTGAAGGTACTTTATATCAAAATACAGGCTAAGTTCAATTTCATTGTATCTCGGTCTAAGGTCAAAGGTCATAGCGCATTAAACATGCAAAAATGGTTTCCGTTCGATAACTTCAGTAATGTTCGACGGATTTTTATTCAATTTGATATGAAGGTACACGGTATGAAAATACAGCCTAAGTTCAATTTCGAAGTATGTAGGTCAAAGTTCACAGCTCATGAAATATGCGAAAATGGTTTCCGTTCAATAACTTGAGTAATGTTTGACGGATTTAAATGAAATTTGTTATGAAGGTACATGGTATCGAAATACAGCCCAAGTTCGATTTCAGAGTATGTAGGTCAAAGGTCATAGCTCATTAAATATGCAAAAATGGTTTCCAGAAGATTTTACAGTATAACGTGATGACTGTCCCATTGGACCTTATCATTTTGTTGTCATGAATGCTGCTTCTTAATCACATCCAAGATTTCTTTCATGCCATTAAGCTGTTTCAAATATTATACAGTACTAACCTTTGAAAGTTCAAGGATACGTTCATATTATGTTTTCACTTTTCACTCTTCTTTCATTTTGTCACCTTCTCATATATGCTTTAATCTTCTTCTGTAAATCCCTGAATTCACATTCTTTTATTAAATTTTCATACCAATTTACATAAAGATTATTTTCAGATCTTCTTATGGGCCATTCCATAAAGTAGTAAACTTTCTGTACATCGAATTCCCGGGTATTAATAACTTCCTTGCCTAGTAATATAGTATAGTCTAATGAAAGTAACTTCTTCTGACGTATATACACATGTACATGTACAACATTTGCACCCGGCGAGGGGATGCTACGCTTTGCATTGCCCTTGTTTTTATTTTTGTACTGGCGATCGCTCGAATTGGTCAAGGGGTTAAACCCTACAACATGACCAACATATTAAAAAGTTAGAAAGTATCAGAGGAAACAAATACACAATTCTTTCTGCTGAAATCAATCCCCAGTTAAAGATATCAATTTTATCGACAGCTTAGAACGGGAACTGCCGACCACATCCCAAACCGTGCCTAGTAATATATTACGTCAGAAATGGAGCGCACAGACACGTGCCAGTATACGTGCCAATCCATCATCATTTTGCATTGTATTTATATATTTTAGTTACTCTGACATTAAGCTTTTCATATTAAGGAGGTTTCTATGGAAATTGGAGGATTCAAAGTGCTATTTTAAGCTGTAGCCAAGGGATACGAAGAATGTAAGATCGTTTGCCATCGCCAATTTTCATAGAAGAAGAAAAATGCCTTCTAGAATTTGACTTGCAGTTGAATGGATTTACTCCATACAATGTTGCCAGCATGCTCAGTGATTGTGACAGAGCTCCTTTAAGAGCAAGAGTTTGTATTCCAGTTTGGAAGACTGGAGTTATGTTTGATCGGATTATAATCGTGGAAGCAAAAACTTTGGTTTTAGGAGGAAGAATACATAGGGCTACTAACAGCCCTAAAAATGAGCCTTCAACTGGCTAGAGGTAGAGTGGGTGCAATGGGATTCACATTAGTCAACTTTCATAATTTGTTAACATATAATTAGCAAAACACATCAAAATTATCATATAGAATTATTTCAAGACATCCATTGGTCAAAATATACAGTTATAGCCTTAATCAAAACGTCTCAATCGCGGCATTCGCTCATTGCAGTTCATTGCATATCCCGAATATATACCCTGGGTAAGCGCTCCAGGATCATAATAATCCACAAAACTTGGTTTAGAAAAATCATCAAGAAGTTGGACTTCAAGAAAAACCACTTGAATTTTTTATTTAGTCGTCATTTATTTTGATGTGATTTTCTGAAGGTAAAGGAGCCAGAAATGATGTTTCCATTTCTGGAGAGGAGAGGAAAATCCTTGAAATTGACAGCACTTTGACAAGGGTGCGGCGCTTTATTGGTGAAATGTTTATCACCAACATAACTTTGGAAGGCCATCTAATTGATCCATGAAGTAGAACCAGACTGTTAGAGAGGACTTACATGCCCTTTAAGGTCAGAACTCTGTGGTGGCCACTTCATGCGCTAAAATATTCCCTCATGAATGCCAAACCATTCTTTGACAATTTAAGACCAATGAATCTTGGCATTGTCATCCTGGAATGTGCCTGTGCCATCAGGGATTTAAAAGTCAACTGAGGGAAAAACCTGGTCATTCAGTTCACTTGGGTAATCTGCTGACTTCATTTTACTGCTGTATAATGTTGTTGAGCCTTGACCAGACCTATTGCACTAACCTGAGATCATAACACTGCCTCCAGAGGCTCGTACAGTGGGCACTCTGCATGACAGGTGCATCACTTCGGACTCTAGTCTTACCCTGGCGTGCCCTGTTACAACCGATAATGTCAAAGCAACGCATAACGTCAAAACAAGGCATGATGTCAAAATGTTTGAAACTTATACGTGTACCAATGCAACTCATAATGTCAAACTCAACGCATGACGTCAAACTTTTTCCAACCGATAACGTCAAAACTTTTGACGTATAAGATCACAACAAATTTCTATCCGATAATGTCAAAACGCCCCTGATGCATGATGTCAGAACTCTTTTTTTTTTTTTCCTTTTTTATTTTAATTAATTTACTCGTATGCTACCTAATGTTTCCATCTCGGGAGAACGAGACACTTCACCACTCTCCTCCAAAGCACGCGCCTGTCAGTCACTGCTTCTATATACACTCATAGCTCAAGACTTCACGAGTTCAGAACAAGGGCGGAGGATACCCAAACATGAACAAGCTTCGAATTTTACTGACAAGCGCCCGTGTAGCCAACACAAGGCGCTTGAGCAACGAATAATGCTCCAATTCAACAATCCCTATCCGGCAGTCCCTCCCAATTTATTTCCCTGCAGCGCAAAGCCAGTTGTCCGCTGCTCTGAAAAGGCTACCCACCACTGCCAGCTGGTACAAGCGGGGTTCGAACCTGGGTCATGATGATCACTACTGCTCCGCAATGCGGCGCCTTAACCAAGTCAGCTAACCCAGTGGCCATGTCAAAACTTCAATATGCTTGGCCCATCACCCACAACCTGTTGGATGGAGTCTGTCATGTTATGTCCATCTGTTCATGTGTTTTGTATGTCAGCCCGTTTCATTATCTTTGGGCCTGGCCTTCTGATTTTTACGGTTCCCGATCCTCAAGATTGGGACTATATTGTTTTTGGTCATTGTGTCTGTCTGTAATCTGAAAGAGCAACATTAATAACCTAGATACTCTGGGAAAGTGTTATCCTGTACATGTACCTGCACCGGTTTCCAAGTTATTTATGATTATCCAAGTGACTTATCAATTTTCACTATGATATTTTTTCTTATCAAGTGCCTCAGAACCTTCAGGTTGAAAAATTTAGTTGCAATAAGGTCCTTGGATGAACTCTGTTTGGGAAGGGCTGATTTTCCATTGCTAACTGCACTAGATGTTAAGATATCTCAAAATAGTCTTCATGACAGTACATTCCCGCCAGCTGCCAACTTGAAATATGATTATTTGAAATATTGTAATAATATTGCCAGCTAATAGTTGTTTGTTACTAGGAAATTGTTTTTGCTTTCATTCCTCTTTGAAGCTACAGTACTGTTCGCAAAAAGATGGAAATCTAACTAGTTACAGGGCCGGGAGGATAACGTGAGAAAAACGGTAGTAACTGGTTAGGGACTGGTCATCACGGTCGGCTGAGCAGCTCATGTATACATAGTATCGGTAAATATACCTGTAGTCCGGTGCAAGGCTCGCCGCCTGTTGTCTGCATGAGTCTTACCTTGTGTGAGTACACCATGCAGCTCAATAGCTACATATATTGTAATGTTGTGTAGCCTTACAGGGTCAGATACTGGCCTTGGTAAACACTGGTCATCGGCGATGAAAACAGCTGAACGGGGAAAAAAAAGCCCAAATTATGAACCCCGGAAACATACAATTACGGCGAGAAAAATCCTAAATATTAATATAAATGGGTGTACAGCAAGCTTATGTTTACTATTTCACTTCGAGATGGCACTTCTACCTTTGCATTTCTGACATAGACCAGTACTGTCAAAAGCACAATGTTGTTAAATGTCCAACCGATACTTTTCCAATAGGCTACTTGGGGATGCCGTGTTATTATATTTTGTGTCAAAAGAAATTGGTATATATTTTGCATTTATATTCTGTAATAAGTGTTTTTCACTTATGAAAATTAACTCATGAGTTAATTGTGATTAACCATATTTTTTTGAGATCAATTTTACTAGCCACACCCAGGCCTGATTACGGCCAGACCCGTTGAATCAAGAAATCACTTAATTAGAACCTGTTTGACAAAGTGAAGTAGGCTAAAAGGTCTCAAAAAGCAACACATCATGCCGTGATCTAAAGAAATTCAAGAACAGATGAGAAACAAAGTCATTGACATTTATCAGTCTGGAAAGGGTTACAAAGCCATTTCTAAGCCTTTGGGACTCCTGGGAACCACAGTGAGAGCCATTATCCACAAATGGAGAAAACTTGGAACAGTGGTGAACCTTTCCAGGAGTGGCCAGCCTGCCAAATTTACTCCAAGAGCCCATCGACGAGTCATCCAGGAGGTCACAAAAGAACCCAAAACAACATCTAAAGAACTGCAGGCCTCACTTGCCTCAGTTAAAGTCAGTGTTCATGATTCAATGACAAGAAAGAGACTGGGCAAAAATGGCATCCATGGAAGAGTTCCAAGGTGAAAACTACTGCTGACCAAAAAGAACAAAAAGGCCCATCTCACATTTGCCAAAAAACATCTCGATGATCCCCAAGATTTTTGGGAAAATATTCTGTGGACTGATGAGACAAAAGTTGACCTTTTTGGAAGGTCTGCGTCCTGTTACATCCGGCATAAAACTAACACAACATTTCATAAAAAGAACATCATACCAAAAGTCAAACGTGGTGGTAGTGTGATGGTTTGGGGCTGCTTTGCTGCTTCAGGACCTGGATGACTTGCCGTAATTGATGGAACCATGAATTCTGCTCTCTACCAGAAAAAGAGAATGTCCGACCCTCAGTTCGTGACCTAAAGCTCAAGCGCACTTGGGTTATGCAGTAGGACAATGATTCGAAACACACCAGCAAGTCCACCTCTGAATAGCTTAAAAAAAACAAAATGAAGGTTTGGAGTGGCCTAGTCAAAGTCCGGACTTAAATCCAATTGAGATGCTGTAGCATGACCTTAAACAGGCTGTTCATGCTCAAAAACCCTCCAATGTGGCTGAATTAAAACCATTCTGCAAAGAAGAGTGGGCCAAAATTCCTCCACAGTGATGTGAAAGACTCACTGCCAGTTATCGCAAAAGCTTGATTGCAGCTGTTGTCGCCGAGAGTGGCACAACCAGTTATTAAGATTCAGGGAGCAATTACTTTTTCACATCGGGCCAGGTAGGTTTGGATAGCTCTTTCCCTCAAGTAATGAAATTATCACTCAAAAACTGCATTTTGTATTTAACTGGGTTATCTTTCTCTAATAGAAAAATTTGTTTGATGATCTGAAACATTTAAGTGTGACAAATATGCAAAAAAATAAGAAATCAGGAAGGGGGCAAATACTTTTTCACAGCACTGTAATACAATGGCTTGTATTGCCAGAACGGTCAAAGATGGAGCCTAGGTTTGCATTAGAGACTTGTAGGAAGTCATATATGACGTCAGTTTGCTGACCTCAACTTGACCTTCTGTGACCTTTAAAGTTCACAATTGACATATTCAATTTTCAATGACTTGTATCACCAAAACTGCTTCAGAGCTTAGGATTACACAAAGTATAATAGGAGGTCTTATAATTGAGGAGTCAACTTGCAAAACCGGCGAAGTCAAGTTTTGAAAATAAATGAGTTATCTCCCTTAGCCTCTCTTTCAGGCACCTGTGCATGTCCAACTGATAGCTCCACTTTCAAAACCTACTAAATCATGTAATAAATTGTAACGGAAAAAGCAAAACTCTGTCAAAACCCACCAAGTCAAGGAGGAAAACTCTGTCAAATTCTGCTAATTCATCAGCCAATGTGGAAACGTGATTCTGTTTTTGTTTGCTAGAAGGAACCAATCACAGTCGGGTTTTTATAGCCTGTTCAGCTTTTGCTTTCTCTAACTCTAACTGGTTTGAGCAGTTCAGAAAAGTGTGATGATAGTGATACTATAAAAGGGCAATTTGAACCCATGTACACATGTTTATGTTGTCATTGTCATAGCAGCTATTCAACCACTGTGCTGTCTGCAGCATTGAGTTGCATGTAGAGTGGGTCCTGAGTCAAATACCTTCACCTATTGAGCAACGGGGCTGGTTTAAACACTGTCAAAACCTGCTAAGTAAAAACTTTGTGTTACAAAATCAAAGTCAATTTTTAAAAAAAGAAAAAAAAAATGCCTGATGGATTATGTCCGCAAGGCTAATAGTTTCAGTATAGTGAAAATTGGTATTTATGGAAGATAATTTCTATGTCTACCAAAAAATCAGATTTTTCCAAAAAATGGACTAACTTGACCTAGAAGGCTTTGCAAGTGGACTCCTCAATTGTATGTGAACTTTTATTTCGTAACCTTGATATTGACCTTCAATGATTCGAAGGTCAAATTTCACATGAAATTTTCATAACTTGTCACTATATCATCACTATAAGATTGCTTGCCGGTAAGCTTGGTTCGATCTTTATTTATTTTTATGTTTTCCAGAGAGATTCATATAATAGTACAGGTCAATACAATATTTTCTGTTATATTTGATATTTGGGATTTTTAATTAATAGCCATTTCTGTGGGCATCAAGTAGAATAATACTGCATTATTAGACACTGCAAGCATATCTCTCTCAGAAGTACAATATTAATCAAAATACGTATTACTCCTTTATGTATTAAGCACCAGGTCTGAATATGTTAAACTCATAAAACCTCAGAGTGTTCAATTTAAAATGAATTTATTGCAAAGATTCAATCAAATATTGTAGTGTGAACTCAATGCAATTCAACATGGTCACGTGTGGTTTTGCGTTTTTTCATATTGCCACAGTTTTGATGTACAACACTCTAGTACAATGTATCATCTTGCCTTTGTCACTGAGTACATAAGG
Source organism: Gymnothorax javanicus (assembly GCA_029692085.1). NCBI lineage: Eukaryota > Metazoa > Chordata > Actinopteri > Anguilliformes > Muraenidae > Gymnothorax > Gymnothorax javanicus. The sequence continues at coordinate 21,985,569 of CM056202.1, forward strand.
AGTGTTATTTATTCAGTACACTCTGAAATATCCAATCATATTCAAAGAAATAAATCTCAAGGTCTGAAATAATTTCATAGTGGGGCAGCGACTCAAAGATGTGGAAAATGAGACATCTGAAATCACTCTCTTGTGAATACAGACAATGGGATACAAAGAGATTCAGTGAATATATACTCATAAAACAGGAATAAAGGCCATTATGAATCACAACTTTTAATGATCTTGGGTGAGAAGTCCAGGCCCTGCTCTTTACATGCCACTGAATCAACTGCTCAAAGTACTTAGCATTAAATGTGAAAACAGTCTGTGACACATTAGGTCATTTAACATCCTTACTCCCATCTTTTCCTGGAACATATGTTTGCTAAATTGCTAACTTTTGCAGAGATACACAGTAAAATATTCAGTGTAAAATTAACTCGTAGGTGTACTTGTAAGCCCACTCTGGCATTAGTTCAGCTTTCATCAATTCCATATCTAGATGATACCATATGACTCCTTTAAATTAAAATATTGAAACGAAAGGCCATTGAAATTTTACCTCTATTCAGTCTATATTCATCCATACCACCATTAACAGCAATTGGGGCTGGTTTATGCACGATTATTTGTGATAAATGCCATAAATATCACAGTATGATGGAGAAGTGTTATGGTTCTGCCTCATGTGTGCTGTTTTGTCATTGTGCTTGTGCTTTTTCTCCCGTGCCTTACTTTCGTTTTATTTTTCAGCTTTCATTCTGCCGTCTGATGATCGATTCCCTCTCTGCCAATCTTCAGTGATGTCGCGTGACAGCCTTCAGCATGCCTGCGTCTCGTTATCCAATCACGTTTCCTCTTTCGGTTTCGGCTGTGGTATTTCATTCATTGTTTCCACCTGTGCTTAATTCTGGGTCTCGCTAAACTGAGTGAATGCGTTCTCTGATAGGATAATTACTAACCCGTGCTAACCAGCACTCATCTGAGGGTGATTGTAAACATTTCGTAACGTAGAATTAACCTTTATTAACTCATTAGCGAGTGCGAGCGTTTCTAGCTTTTGTAATTCCTGCCTAAGTTTTCCCTGATTAACTGCGTTTAAAGCTGTGCTTTCCTTTGCTTCTCTCGTGGTGCTTTTTACTCGTCACGTTTAGATTACCTTAATCTAAATGTCTAGTTTGATTGATGGTCTCAGCGTCTTGTCTCGAGTCATTATGTTAACCCGGTTCTCGTGTAATTGTTTCATTAATCCCAGGTGTTTCTGTTTCCATTCGAGATTGCATTCCGAGTCCCCGCCTCCTCTCGTGACTATAAATCTGGCAGAGATGGGAGGAGACATCAGACGGAACTTTGCTAGACTCTGCGAAATCTCAGCTCCTTGTGCCTTCCGAGTATTTCCCTTGTATGATTCCCGAGTCTTGTCTGCCCCTAGTTTAAGTCTCCCAGTGTGTCCGTCAGTCTAGTTAGGTTCAGTTTTTGTTTTTCTAGTTTAGCCGCTCTTGGAGTGTGTACTTCTGTTTCCCCCTGCCTTGGGCAGTGTACTTTAGTTTTCCCATTTGTTCAGTGCATGTGCACGGTGTTATTTCTGGCCTGTGTGCCTATTTTCCCCTAGTGTTTTGTGTTTAAATAAACACTTCAGTTCCTGCGTCTGGTGTTCCCCTGCCTACTTCCTAGCAGAGAAGAACATGAAGATAAAAAATACAAATTAGAGAAACAATATGAACAGAGAATGTGAGCAAATTTATGCAAAATATGAGGAGTATGATATGGAACAGAGGAACAACAACATTGACCAGAAGGGCACTCGGTAGAACGCATGCCACGCCATATGTCAGTATTTTTGGGAACATATGGGACTATCATTCTATTCAGGTATATTTTAAAATCTTCCGGTTCTAGAATCCCGGATATGCCCTGGATCACATCCAAAACTAAATCAATTCATCCCTGGAATACCACCTACCATCTTACCGAATTTCGTGCCAATCCGTTCATAACTTTTTGAGTTATCCTGTTAACAGACAAACAGATGTGATAAGCTCCTTGGTGGAGGTAAAGGAAAAAAAAAAATAATGACAACAAAAGTAACAACAATAATACCAAAAGCAGCTGCAGCAGCAGGAGCATCCTTTTGTCTTTTGGACAGTAACGATTGGGGGGGCACCATGGGAATTGTAGCATTTCTATAAAAGTTCTAACTCAAGAACGATTACAGAATGGGAGCCACTCTGGGCTAAAGTTGTGCGTGATTCAGATATAAATCACCCATAAGTAACTTTAAAGATGGCACTGTAATGATGGTGCCTAATATACACCAGTACTGTGAGAGTGAGAGAGAGGATCCAAATGCGAAGATACAATGACCTTTAATTAGGCTGAACAAAGGTTCAGCGCAACTGGAACAATACAGACTCATATCCAAACGGACAGAAAAGTAGGCTGATACACAGTCTTACAAAACTCTGGAACTGCAGAGCTACACTGGGAAGGTTAAACTAAGGCTTCGTGAAGAGGAATTGAAACAGAGGGGTTTAAATAAAGAATATAATCAATGAAGACAAACGTAAAACAGGTGGGAAAAATGAAAGGGGAAGCAGGAACAGGGCGATCAGTACTCAGGGGAGACAGATGAATTAACAGAACATGCTTGGGGCTGTTACAGGTGCCCCTGTGTACCAAAAAAGAGAGAAAATGATAATGCTTGCAATAGGGAGAAATATAGAGTTCAGGCCTATCCTGGATGCATCCCAAAGACACTGCCAACACACGTTTTTCAGTTGCAAGCAACAATGTAAAGCTGGAATAACCACTGCTGGAAATAATTTATTTCACCTAAGAGCATAATGGTAGTTAAAACCCAGCATTGAGGAAAAAAGCTCTAATGCACATCAGCCACTCACATTATACAATTATCTCTACAGTGCTAATGAGGCTTTGGGGGGATGATGGGCTAATTTCATTTAGGACATTTTAAAGTCTGTTTTAAAGGATCAATTCTCAGTCGCTATGGTCCAGTCTAATTCATGCAGCAGTATCATTAATATGCAAATGTCTGATAGTCATTTAATCTACTCCAGCATTACATTTCCTGCCTTTATTAAATATTTAGGGAGAAAAAAAATTCATGGTCAGGACAAAGCAGAGGATGAGGAGAGAGGCCTGCTCAGGAGATTCACAGAGCTGGAGCTGTGTGAGGCCTCTGAGGAGGTGCTGCCGCGGTGGCTACCAGCTTCCTCTGCTGCTGTGGGTCTTTCAGATACACACACACACATACACAGAGACATACACACACACATACACACAGATATATATGCAGACCCACACACACACACAAACACACAGACACGCAAACACACACGCACGAGTGGTGCTGGGCAGCGTATGTTATTACCACCTGCAGAGGATCTACATGAGCCAAATTGCTCAGTCAGGCTCCCACAGTGAGCACAGGCTGGGCCCTGTACAGTAGCTTGGTTCTTAAAGTTTCTCATCATTAGCACCGTCTGGAAACACAGGGCCACCAGACTCCAAATTTGGATTGAACTAAATAAAAAGTAGGAAGCACGAGAAGAGTTATTTATTCTTTTTGAGTTTTTTCTCACCACTGTCCGAGGCTTTTTTCTCCCTACAGGGAGTTTTTTTGCCTGCTATTTGGGGATTAGGGATTAGTCTGGGCTCTGCCCTTTTCTCTCTGTAAAGCATCTTTCTGACAGCCTGCCTGTGAAAAGCGCTAAACAAATAAATTAGTTGAATTGAAATTGAATTATTTCCCTCCTGATAAACTCCATGACAGATGCCATGCTGCTAAAATTAAAGACAGGTTAAGGCTTCTTGTTGTTCTGTTGACTGCAAGACCGAAATCCTCAATCCAGCATGATTCCCAGACAGTTCAAATAAGCTCTCAAACACATAGTGCTTGTCCCCTGCAAACCTGGCCTATTAATATATTATTCAGCCCAATAAACTTTGCTCTGATCTACATGCACAGAGGGAAAACTTATCCCTATTTGTCACTGAATATTAAGTAATTAATCATGTTTAGTGATTTATTGGTAGGCCTATACTGTATGTTGTTTACACAAACTTAGAACAGCTAAATAAGTGTAAGTAAAAATTGCCTCCATTAACCAAATAATTTAGTTGATAAGGAACAAGCAGTTTAAGAAAATTGCTCTTGACCCAGGCTGGCGCAGTAAGATTCTGTGTTTTCATTATGGAAGGCCAGTGCAGGAACCACCTCTGAGGGACTTGTGCTGCCTCTCGAAGGGTATATGTGTGTGACAGTGGACAAAAATGTGACCTGCCTGCACTGCTGCAACTTGAAGCAAAGCTCATTCTGAATTCTAACTTTGAAAAAGAATTGCTCCAGTTTGCCAGCTAAAAGGATGAGTGCGCTTGACTGACTGTTACTGCAAAATTTGCCCTTTGTACACTGAAAAAAAAAAATATAAACGCACAAAGTAATTTTTTTCAAATGATCTTTTATCAATCGGGAAATATTTCAACGAAACAATTATTATTTTATTCTTGCCTTAATATTCAAGCAACAGAAACATGACTAACAATATACTGTACACAATTCATGAGTTATCACAGCCTGAACCCACCAGGGGTCAGCGGGCAGAGTTCACAGCACTCAGTAACGAGTGTGTCCACCATCGGCATCAAGTAAAGCGGTACACCTCCGGCGCATGGAGTTCATGAGATTGTCAATAGTGGCCTGTGGAATGTTGTCCCATTCCTCCTGCAGTGCAACTCGGAGCTGGCACACGTTTTCTGGAACCGGAACACGTCTGCCCCGCCGATCCAGAACATCCCAAAGGTGTTCAATTGGCGACATATTGGGTGAATATGCTGGCAAATTCAGAACAGGGACATCCTCCTCATCAAGAAACTCTGAGCAGATCCGAGCAGTGTGTGGCCGGGCATTATCGTGCTGGAATGTCACGTGATGGAGTCGCACAAACGGCACGACTATGGGCCTCAGGATCTCGTTGCGGTATCACTGCCCATTCAAGTTGCCCTCAACAAAATGCAGACGGGTACGCTATCCATGGCATATGCCTGCCCATACCATTACACTTGCACCACCATGTACCACTCGATGCACAACATTGGCGTCAGCGATGGCGTCTGCCATCAGCAAGGTACAGATGGAATCGCGAATCATTGCTGAATAACACCATCCTCCACCTTGCAAGCGTACAGCAAAGGTGATGGTGATGGACGGCGGTCGGGTCGAGACTTTGGTGCGGTCGGTGGGCTCGGAGGTCTGCCTCCCTCAGGCGGTTTCGGACAGTCTGAGCTGGACGATTCACAGTGCTGCCAGTCTCTCTGAATCGACTTCTCAACCTGCTGATGGTGGAATGACGCACATTCAAGAGTGTTGACACCGCAGTCACAGATATCCCAGCATTCAGCATGCCAATGGCATGCTCCCTCATGACTTGTGACATCTGTGGCATTGTGTCTTGTGACAAAAGTGCACATTTTGGGGTGGCCTTTTATTGCCCCTGGTGCAAGGAGTGCCTGTGTATTGGTCACGCTGACTGACCAACTCAATGTTATGCTCTATGCAGCTCAGGGGTGGAATAACTCAATGAGTGAGTAATCTCACAGGGAGTGGTCAATGAGAAGCGGGTCACCAGAATTGAGCAAAACAAATCATTCAGTACACCAATAAACACTATTTGTGGGCATATTTCATTATAAGTCAATTTAACTCAGCATATTTGGTTCAGGTGTTTATAGTTTTGTTCATTGTATAAAGCCAGAATAGAACTACCTCGATAAGATGGCAAATCAAACTGAATTAAGCTACTATTAATTTGAATTAAATTGAATTAAGCTATTAAGAATTGAAGAATTCTTTGGAGCTATAGCTTTGGCAAGGCCAGTGAACATGTTTAGTGAGAGACACAACAAGATTGCCTATATTAATCATGTTTCGAGTAAAATTGTCAGTGAAATTGGGCTGGTTACACAGTAGGTCTGCTTGTGCAGAAATATGTTAAATATATGCCATTATTGTGTTTAGTTGGGAAATGGTTCATTTATGAATGAGAGGGAGGTAGTTTGGAATCACTAAGATTTAGTTTACTTTTGTATTTTTTCCACTGACCTCAGGGAAAAACATTAAATTCAGTAGAAATTGCCCGTTTGTCACTGAAAAAAAAATCTTTAGTGATCATATATGTTGTACTAAGAGGCATTAAAAATGCCGCAAAATAAACTTTTGACTTTAAAATAGTGTAAAGAAATTTCTAGAAACAAAATGTGTTCGTGACGAAGGTGGAGTCCCATTAAGGGCGTTTTATGGCCCAAACCACCAAATTAAAAATTTATCAGCATTGATAAACCATCCCATGATGTTCATGAATCCACCAGAGAAACTTGCGATATCAATTTTCTTTATGACAAAAAATGATGTTTTTTTTAAACATTTTTTTTTGTTTTTGGGAGGGGCCACCCATTCTGGGGCCCCACAAAGTGTCACCAATGATTATGATCATGAGCTTATCAATGCACATTGTAGCTGATATATTTTCCTAATCAAAGAAAAAAAGAAATTGTTGAAATTGATGTCATACTGCTGAGGTAGGAAGATATTTGTTCAAAAATATGTTCTGAAATGGAGATTTCCAATGGCCACATGTGTAAACGACAGTACATTTGACAAAGTTCCCAGCCATCACACACTAAGGGAATTAGCTGAAATTTGCCCAAGGGTACGGCCAACATTCAGTGAAAAAGCCAGGATGTGTCGACACCGATAACATCTTCATCCAAACACCTGCATCAAGCGACCGTTGTAAACCCTAAAATGGGGTGTGTTGATACGAAATGGATTGTGTGAGTATGGCTCTCACTTAATTCTTCTAGTTCAAGTTTTTTCAGTAATATAGTTATTAACTATGAGCCTTATGATTTTTATGCTTAAAATTATTGCCTATTCTTAGACCTTCACACTGAAGGAGCCTCAAGACCCAGAATGGGTGGCCCCTCCCAAAATTCTAAAAAATCTCCTGTCCACACAGCATCGTTTCTAAAAATATCTGCGTCCACACAGAGTCCGACCCAAAACAGAGAAGAAGGCGACGAGAATGCGTATAAAGCTTTCGCTCTGTGTACAGACTAAAGGGGATGGGGGCTGTGGTGGGGGCTATCATGTCATCGTTTAAAAAAAAAAAAACTTTTGGTTGTCCACACAAAAACACTGGGGTGGTGTTTTCAGATTTTCTCACTCTGGAACCCGTTTTCAAAAGTTACCGTTTTCGGGCTGCGTTTTCGCCGTCTCCCTGTGGATGTAAGGCCGAAATGATAAAACATTTATGCGTTTTCAAAAAAATCGTTCTAGTGGGGACGGGCCCTTACTGTCCAATGTGTGATATTTTGCTTAGCTACCATCCCAGCAAACCAAGTGAAAAGAATGCAGAATCCAGAAATCCAACTAGCAGAGAAATGAACCACAGAATCCTCCATCTCCACATCTGAGCAGTACAGGGGGATATTATAATCCGCTTTGACAACTGAACAGTAAAATTATTGATAAAGAATGGAATTAAAGTCTTGATTCTGGTAATTGTCTTTTCTTTCTTCGACTGAATTGATGTTGTCAAAAATGCACGGTTGATCTGCTCCATGACACCTTCTCAGTACTACCGGAGAAAATCTTCTTCACCCATGGTGGTGGGGGCTTTATTTGTTCTGAACTTGCCTGTGGGAACAGAGGAACAGAATGCGTTTACACTCTGCTCCTTTTTTAGGTCATTGTTCATTATGTCACAGGAACAAAATGTCTTATGGGTAAAGTGACAGTTAATGCTGAGTGAGATTAAACTGATCTGGTGCTGAGGGAAGATTAGGAGAGCAGGCCAGGAGTTACGATATGGTGCGCTAAAGGAGACTGATTGGCTATAGTGCTGGATATGTAAGGGAAATTGCCCGACCAGGTGTCCATTATCAGAAAATAAACGACGACGTGGAGGCCGGAGAAATTCCGCAATGTCCATTATTTTCTGATAATGGACACCTCAAAGGGCATTATCCAGCTTGTACCATGGTCAGTTGCCAAAGAAAAAATTAAAACATTCATTTACAGTATTTTTTGATGCATAATGCAATCAAAATGTAAAGTTTTCCTGAAGCCATAGCTCTGCTTTTCGGAGAACTCAGCTCAGTTCATTGAACCCTTTGGCTCAGCTATGAGCAAGCGAACATTATTCTAGCAAGATAAAAAGTCAGTAACATTGCGTAGCCTGCGGTTGACAAACAGTAAATGTAATTTTCGTGACCAAAGAAAAAATGATTTGTGATTTATTTCAAGAAAACGTCACAATTTAATTCCGCTCCCCAGACTGGCATAAATGAAAATCATATTGCTGCAGTGAGTAGTAAAAAAATCCAAAAAAGATTAATTTTGCACCAGAGCATGAAAAGACTCACAGCAGGAAAACTAGTCCTACATGTAACAGTAAACTAGCTTTTTTATTTTAGATCACATTCTCCTTTCCATTTATTGTTAAATCTGATAGCTAGAGATATTGTATAAATTGGTATTCCATTATTTTTAATCAGATATTAGAACTGAATTACTTCATATGCATGGAATAGGTGGGTGCTTGTGGCATGGCCATGGTTTCAGCAGACAGAGTTGGCAGTATTGGTACAGTTACTGTGCACTCAAAATGTAAGCTAATGCGTCACATATTCATGATTCCTTCTTGCTAAAAGTACAGAAATTTTGGGTTGTTTTCATGGAGAAATTAACATTTCTGTCATATCCCTTGTGTTGAAAAACGGCAAGGATCCAACATCCTGAAACTATTGACCACTGTTTCTCATTGGATCCGATGTTAAGCTATATTCTAAAGTATAGGTACGGCATCTTGAAGACAAGATTAATACACTAAGGCTGTTTTTTCATTCTGTAGGGTTACGCCTACACCATGCCCCTACGCCTTACACCCAGTGAAGTCACTCCCCTTCATAGCGAAAACTCTGAAGGGCAGCAAGGGAGTAGGGATTCTAAATAACGATCATTTGGAATGCCCATGAACGTATTTCGGGGCTGCCGTATTCTGTTCAAGCAAGAGGAAGCAAAGGCCGCCTGTCAACGGGAGAACTGCGGTCATTAGCCATTTATTGGTTTCGCAGTAGCTTTATTGCCAACGGCATACCTTTCAAAACACAACAAATTGCCTCAGGTAAAAAATAAAATGTCTGTATAAAGCCAGTTGAGTTTAGTAAGCAATCTAGCTAGGTTCGTTAGCTTTCTTTGCATTCTTTGTCTTTCTGTGCGTTTGTAGTAGGCCGAAGGAGGGCCCGGGCGGGGACTTGAACCTCCAGACTCCCGGGTAATAGTCAAACGCGCTGACCACATTGCCAAAGAGCCAGGCTCGTTGGCAAGGTAGCCAGGGCGCGCACTTATTAGGAGGCATTCTCGTGACAGGACCCATCAACTGTCACACGTTGTTGTTATTTCCTCGAAGGTCGTCGAGTCACACACTTGACTAGGCTCGGGTTGTCACACAGTATTATGGGAGCAAAGTGACCATCGCTTGCTCACTTCGGAATAGACCGTTTTGTAGGGCACTTTGAAGTGATGAGTTTTACACACTTTGGATTGGAATCAATATGGCGTGGCCCTCTTTATGGTTGCTTTGAAGTGAACAACCCTTTCTTTTGAAATACAGTCTTACGTGTTGGAAGAGGATTAGACCCCAAGCGCACAGTAGCAGGTAGAACAACTGGTTCATTGCTCATAATTAAACAATGACACAAGCACAAAATAGAGACAACGGCAAGTGAATTTACAAAAGTACAAAAAGGTAGAGATGTTACTTGTGACGCCGAAGCTTCGAGGTGTATGTCAAAAAAAAATAAAACAATGTTCAGCGGAGCTTTGTACCGAGGCATGATTCGTCCTATCAAAATCACGTGACCAATGACGTCCAAAGCTTCGTCCCCCACACTCCCATGTGATTGCTTCGTAATCAGATTAAAAGGTACTAAAAGCACTCGGCACAGCACGCTCTTGTTGTCTGTTGAGGTGCATTGACGAGTTGCAGTGTGACGTGTCAGAGACATTTATTCTTACATTATGGAACCTGCTGCAAAGAGGGGCTGTTCTGAAATGAGAGAACATTTTAATTTGATTTCACCCAACAAGGTTGGGAAAATTTTTTGGCTTATTCTCTATAGCTCATTATTTAAGACTCAGTGAAACTGCTGTAGTATTTGATGAAGTTCCAAAATACTGCATTGCTCTCAGTTTTAAACACTTAAAAGCACCAGTGTCTCACCACGCAGTGGTAACTCAACGAAAACCATTACATTGGTCATTATACTGCACAAAGCTCCATAAGCTTTCCTATCTGGCCTGCAGTACATTTCTTCTCCATACAGATTCACAATGACCATGTGCAAATGTGTGTGCGTGCCTGCATACATGCCCCTGCATTCATTTACTCCCTCTGAACGAGCTTTATTGGTCAACAAGCAGAGAAAATGTCAAGAAAAAAAAAAAAAAAAAAAGAATGGAGAGTGTTATTTTTATAGTTTTTCAATTGCTTGGAGTATGCAATTGGGCAAATTTATTCATGTGTTATTTCATTCATTTGTTCATCTACTAATTCTATTCATTTATATTGCTTCAATGAGATTTGCGGGCTGGATCATTATGCAACACGGTGCTTTCCCTTATTTTGACCAGCAGAGGTCCTTATCGAGCTCCAATTAGTGGAGCTTCGAGTAATGAACGTTTTTTCGATGCAATTGTATTTGAAGCTCCTCTGGTTTGAACAGCTTCACTTCATCACGACAAAAAGGAATGTGAGCTCCCAAAGGGGAGAATACTAGCGAATTCCAATACAATAATTATAAAGATAGAATTACGCTAATAAGCGAACTCCTGAAGGAGAGAAATATGAAGAATACAATATTAGAAGCGCAAGAGCATGCCAGCTCCCAAACGGGAGAACATTGCTTCCTGAAAGGGGAGGAAAAAGCCGAATGAGAGATTGGCAAAAGTGAAGCGAGTGGGCTGACCGACAAAACAAACTGAAACAAACCAGGAACTAAATAGTGAAGACGTGCACGAACTAAACCAATGAGAAAGCAGAACTAATGACTCAATTATTAGTAAGAGTGGCAGGACGCAACACTGGCAGGAAGACTGACGAGCTTCAGCTGGCGCTCGTCACTCTAGGATTTTACTGGGTTCATTAAATCACAGTCCACTACAGATAACGTCTGCACTCAATGACTAATTGTTTACTCTTCTGTTCAAATAAACGGTCCTTGTGATACAGTGTAGGCCTTTGTTTGCCTACTGCAGCAATACCTCTGGGGAGTTCCTGGATGTTTGGTTCTTAATTGCTCTCCATAATAAGTACTCTACACTGCAACACTTCCAAAGTCCTACTTACCAGACACAAACATTTTATGCCATTTTCACCAGCCAGAGGCACCCATCAGGGCAGCCCCCTTTCACCTTGATTATTTCCCTTATCATCAGGACCAATGGCTCTGGCAGTCTGACAATCTACATCATGTCCTCCAGTGGGAGGTTTCACAATATTGTCACTGGTGACATCAGTGTTGGTCACATAACCACCGCCAATACACTGGTTAGCAAAACAACAATGTCGTTTTAAGAATACCCGTTACCTCATTTAATTATATACAGATGCCATCCTTCTATCATACATGAGAAACCTGAACCTAAGATAGTCTTACAAAAATAAAAAAAAAACCTGCCCAAATATTTTTGAATTTTTTTGTGGTCTTTTTGTGAAAAAGCAATTGAAGAAAACCATATCAGTTCCATATGCAAGAAAATTATCTGCGATGAACCACGCCAGGAATCAAATGCGATGGGTTTATAGACGGTAAGACAGTAACAGTGGGATGAGACACAGAAGAGGAAGACAGAGTTCAGTTCAGATGTTGTGGGCCAAGCAGGGCGTTGCCAATCTCCGGCCAGAGCCTTTCTGGGTGGACTGCCAGATGGAGTGTGCATTTGACAGAACGGGTACTGTCCGAAGGCTGGATGGAGTGGCTTGAGAGGAACTTAGTTCAAGTCCTGATGACTGTAGAAGGATGGAGAGCTTGTTCTTAATGAACTGGCAGAAGAACAGACCTGGGCAGGGTTAACCTGAACATGGCCCCAATCCAGAACCTTAAAGTAGGCTTGGGAGCTTGTTCCTATTAAATCAGGTCAATGAACGAGGTCACAATCCTGGACCCTGAATAGGATTTGGAGCTTGTTTGAATTACCCAAGTAATGAGGAAGGCGTCTGCAAGTTACAATATTAAAGTTTACATTTAACTTTAGAAAGACTAAGAGCTTCTAAATTACAATCCAGCAATTTGCAACTCAAAGCAGGGGGTTTAAATACACATCACAGGTACATCAGGAAGTAAAAATGAAATGAGACACTGCTGGGGAAGGGAACACATGTAGACATACAGCGCCCTCCATAATTATTGGCACCCCCTGGTTAAGATGTGTTAAAAGCCTTAAAATAAATTCAATTTTTATTGCAGAAGCATACTCTCACACTGAAAATTGTAGAAAAATGTAACCTTCAACTCAAGTGAATTTGAAGGGAAAAAAAAATCCCTGACTATGAAATAATTATTTTTCATAAAATCACTTGTTCCACAATTGTTGGCACCCCTAACAATTCCTAGGAAATAAATATAATTGAAGTATTTCTGTCATTTCTACAGTAGTTTACAAAGTTGATCAGAGTATCTAGGAACATTTAATTAGTAATTCATCACTTCCTGTTTCCCTGGGGTATAAATATGACGTGACACAGAGGCCATTTCTCTTATCCACTCTTCAACATGGGAAAGACAAAGGAACACACCATTCAAGTAAGGCAGATGTGTGTCGACCTTCACAAGTCAGGCAATGGCTACAAGAAAATAGCCACTCGCCTGCACCTGTCCATATCTACTGTCAGAGGAATCATTAAGAAGTTTAAAACAACTGGAACAGTGGTAAACAAGCCTGGACGAGGACGCAAGGTTATTTTGCCACCACGCACAGTGACGAGGATGGTAAGAGAAATAAAAAGTTCTCTAAAGCTCACTGTTAAAGAATTGCAACAAATGGTACCATCTTGGGGTCACAAAGTCTTCAAAACAACCATCAGGCGCTATCTACATGCCAACAAGCTGTTTGGGAGGCATGCACGGAAAAAAACCTTTTCTCACTCACAATCATAAACGCAAATGTCTAGAGTTCGCTAAGCGGTACTGGGACTTCAACTGGGACTGTGTGCTTTGGTCAGATGAGACCAAGATAGAGCTTTTTGGCAACAAACACTCTAAGTGGGTCTGGCGGAACACAAAAGATGAGTATGCAGAAAAGCACCTCATGCCCACTGAGAAGTATGGGGGAGGATCGGTGATGCTGTGGGCCTGTTTCTCTTCCAGAGGCCCTGGGAACCTTGTTAGGGTGCATGGCATCATGAACGCTTTGAAATACCTGGACATTTTAAATCAAAATCTGGTGGCCTCTGCCTGAAAGCTGAAGATGGGTCGTCACTGGGTCTTTCAGCAAGATAATGACCCTAAACATGAGGCCAAATCTACATAGAAATGGTTCACCAGACACAGAATCAAGCTCCTCCCATGGCCATCTCAGTCCCCAGACCTCAACCCCATTGAAAACCTGTGGAGTGAGCTGAAGAGGAGAGTGCAGAGGAGAAGACCCAGGTCGCTGGATGATTTAGAGAGATTGTGCAAAGAGGAATGGTCGAAGATCCCTCTTTCTGTATTCTCCCATCTTGTGAAACATTATAGAAGAAGATTAGGTGCTGTTTTGTTGGCAAAAGGGGGTTGTACAAAGTATTAACATCAGGGGTGCTAATAATTGTGGCACACATGATTTGATGTAAAAGAATTATTTCTTAATGTGGGATTTTTTTCCCACTGAATAAATGCGCTTGAATTAAAGGTTGGATTTTCCTCTTTTTTTCATTGTGGTCCTATATTATTTAGAAAAAAAGTGAATTTATTAGAAGCTAAAGAACACATCTTAACCAGGGGTGCTAATAATTATGGAGGGCGCTGTAAAACAATCAAAGGACGCGTACTTCTCATAGACACGCAAGTTGCTGAATGGAAGGAGAAACACAAGGCATTCACCTCAGGGTCGTGACAATTATCATTCACATTGGGGGGTTCAGACAGTGGCACAATCGGTAGCACTGCCTCCTCAAAGCAAGAAATCCGAAGGTGTAAATCCAGCCTGGGGCCTTTCTGTGTGGAGTTTGCGGGTGAACTTTGAGGTCAAGGTTTTCAAAACATATATATATATATATATACGTGTGCTGTTTTAACACTGTAGTATTATACTTATATATATATATATATATATATATATATATATACTATTTTATATATATATATATATATAGCTATATATATATATATTTATATATATATAAATACAAACCCCAATTCCAATGAAGTCGGGACATTGTGTAAAACGTGATTAAAAACAGAATGCAATGATTTTCAAATTTCAAAGACCCACATTTTATTCACAGTAGAACATGGACAACATATCAGATGTTGAAACTGAGACATTTTACCATTTCATGAAAATATTAGCTCATCTTGAATTTGATGGCAGCAACACATCTCAGAAAAGTTGAGACAGGAGCAAAAAAAGGCTGGAAAAGTAAAAGGTACTAATGAAAAAACAGCTGGAGGAGCATTTTACAACTAATAAGGTTAATTGGCAACAATTCAGTAACATGACTGGGTATAAAAAAGGCATTTTCGAGAGGCAGACTCTCTCAGAAGTAAGGATGGGCAGAGGTTCACCAATCTGTGAAAAACTGAGTCTAAAAATTGTGGAACGATTTCAGAAAAATGTTCCTCAATGTGAAATTGCGAAGATTTTGAATATCCCACCATCTACAGTACATAATATCATCAAATGATTGAGAGAATCGGGAGAAATCTCCAGATTGCACAAGGGACAAGGCCAAAGGTCAATATTGGATGCTCGTGATCTTTGGGCCTTCAGACGGGACTGCATTAAAAACAGGCATAATTTTGCACTGGAATTCACTGCAAGGGCTCAGGAATACTTCCAGATATCATTCTCTGTGAACGCAGTTTGCCGTGCAATCCACAAATGCAAGTTAAAGCAGTATCATGCAAAGAAGAAGGCATATGTGTCTGAGGCAAAATGGGAAACTGTTCTGCGGTCAGATGAATCAAAATTTGAAATTCTTTTTGGAAACCACGGACGCCATGTCGTGCGGACTAAAGAGGAGAAGGACCATCCAGCTTGTTATCAGCGCTCAGTTCAAAAGCTTGCATCTCTGATGGTATGGGGTTGCATTAGTGTCTATGGCATGGGCAGCTTACGCATCTGGATAGGCATTATCAATGCAGAAAAGTATATAGAGGTTTTACAACATCATCTCCTTCAGGGCAGGCCTTGCATATTTCAGCAAGACAATTCTAACCCACATACTCCATCCATCAAACACCATGGCTTCACTGTAGAAGAGTCCAGGTGCTGAAATGGTCTGCCTGCAGTCCAGATCTTTCATCAATAGAAAACATTTGGGGAAAAAAAGGGAAAATCTGACAAAGAAGACCCAGCACTGTTGAGCAGCTAGAATCCGACATCGGACAAGAGTGGGACAACATTGCTCTCCCAAAACTCCAGCAATTGGTCTCCTCACTTCTCAGATGTTTACAGACTGTTGCTGGCCCTGTCCCAACTTTTCTAAGATGTGTTGCTGCCATCAAATTCAAAATGAGCTAGTATTTTTCATGAAATGGTAAAATGTCTCACTTTCAACATCTGATACATTGTCTATGTTCTATTGTGAAGAAAATGTGGGTTTATGAGATTTGCAAATCATTGCATTCTGTTTTTATTCACATTTTACACAACGTCCCAACTTCATTGGAATTGAGGTTTATATATATATATATATATATATATATATATAGAGAGAGAGAGAGAGAGAGAGATATCTGCAACATGTTTTGAAAACTTTGACCCCCAAAATCACAAAAGTGTCATTTAGTGACTTAGGTACTTCTTGCACACAGGTCTTCAATTTAAACAGTCGTTTTCTGCTATTTCAGGGGACGGGCACCGTGGCTGGAGGCTTGTGGCGGCTTCCTCCTTCAACCCCCAGTCTCTCCGCCAGCGCACTCTTAAAGGAAACAAAGGGGAACAGTTAATCAACAACCTTACATCCTCCCCACAACTGCCTGGCTCCCTCTCTTAAGCTGTGGTCAGCTCCGATTATTATGAGGCGCACCTGCGGTTCCTCTTGCGCTTTTTCCCGAGGCCCGGCTCGCCTTATGACTTGCGGCTGGTGGGAACTGCCAACAGTCCGGCGAGTTGCGGGAGTGCTGGGCGGGCGTCTGCTCTCCGGCCGCTGTCCAGGGTGCTGAAGCTCCACTCGGCACCGAGAGAGAGGGGGAGGAGAATCGGCTGTGCTGATGTGGTCAAGGGGAGTGGCCATGCCCCTGGTTTGGCACAACAGTTAAAACAAAAATAATAATGTCTTTTTGCGGAAAAAAAAAGTCAATATCTAGTGTGGCCACACTTAGCTTTGATTACAGCATTTCATATTTCAGGGATAGCATTTTTTTCATTTCGTCACTCACTACACCATTCCATATGGTTTACAGATCATGCCTAAGAGATTCTTTTGATGTTAAAACAGATTTGCTCAGTCGGATTAAGGCCTGGATTTTTAGCAGGCTATTATGTCACCACATGATTCTTTTCGACTGATATAATTCTTGCACAACTTAGAAGTATGTTACGGGTCTTTATCTTGTTGAAAATAAAATCCCCAATCAGTCTCTTCCCAGGTGGCAATGTGTGCCTCACAAGGATGCTGTTGTGACACCCCTTTTGATCCATGATTACGTTGATTTGCATGAGATCACCAGATTTTGAGCAGACTGAACCCCAAACCATAATATACTATTCAAAAAAAGTAGGGGATATTGGATTTACAAGTACCATGAAATGCAGATCATGAGGTCAGGAAGGAAACAAATGACATAAAAACATTAAGGAAACATTTGTCAATTTATTCGAAACCCTGTGTACAGTCAGTAAAGGACAGATTCTCCAGAATAAGGGTCGACACAAACACAGGGTCACACAGCAAATTTACCACCATTGTGAAACAGAGTCAGTAGCGGTAAAACCCCTCGGTTGGCTAGACAAGCTCGAATTCGGCGTGGCATACTCCTAACGAGACGTCCCAGGTCATTTTGGGGAACGTTATTCCATTCCTGTTGCAATGCTGCAGCAAGTTCTTGGACATTGGCAGGAGGTTGTTGACGTTGGAGTAGCCGCTGTCCAAGCATGTCCCAGACATGCTCGCGGGGGGAAAGGTCCGGACTGAGTGCTGGCCATGGTAATGTGGTGATATTCTGCTGCTGGAGGTAATCTGTAACGATCCTGTCCCTATGACATCTGGCATTGTCATCTTGGAAAATGAAACGGCGGCCATAACGGCGTGCAAACGGCACAACATGGGGTGCCAAGATGTTGTCCCGGTAGTACTGCCCTGTGACACGTCCAGCAACAACATGCAAGTCTGTTCTGCCGGCAGCAGTGATGCCTCCCCACACCATTACAGATCCACCCCCATACGGATCATGTCTAATGACGTTAACATCATGGAAACGCGTCGTTACGTCGGCGCCAAACCCTCCTGCGTCTGTCAAGGAAGTCCACAGTGAACCTCGACTCATCTGAGAACATTACGTTGTTCCATCGGCGATTATCCCAGCGTTGATGATGGCGACACCATTGGAGTCTGGCCCTAATGTGACGATCCCTCAAACAGGGAATGACACGAGGGCGTCAGGCGTGTAAGTGAAATCTGTGCAGACGATTCCTGATGGTCTGGCCACTCACTACCAAGCCAGTATCCCTTTGAAGTTGAGACCTTATCTGATTTGCTGTTACCATACGATTTCTCAAGACAATAGTGCGGATGAATCTGTCCTGAGCCTGAGTTGTTGCCCTTGGTCGACCGGATCGTGGTCTATCCTGAACAGACCCTGTAGCACGATGTCTGGACCATAATCTGCTGATGACAGACTGGGAAACATTCATTGCCCTTGCCACAACGACCTGTCTTGTGCCAACCTGTAGCATGCCAAGGGCACGTAACCTCTCCTCCTGTGTTAGACGGCGCATGGTCTCTGTTTAATTAACGACTTCAACCACTGATAATCTGATGCTTTCTCTTCAAAATCTTCCTTTACAGTGGCTCTAACCTTCCAATTCAGAGTCATGCAAATTTGTGGCACAACCCCCTTGATCATCAATAGCAGCCCGTGCAGATCTTGAGAGTGTCATTGATGTGTTTGGGTGATGAATTTCTTTGGAAATGCTTCCTCAGTAAGGAACTATACAACATGGTTTCGTATCCCTTTGTATATGTGAAAATTTTGATCTCAAAATAAAATATCCCCTACTTTTTTTGAATAGTATATTACCACCTCCATGTTTTACTGAAGGGGCTAAACAGTCATTTTTGAAATGTTATCCAACTCTATAACGCACATAAGTTCTACGTTTGGGTGAAAAATTTTGAATTTTGATTCACCGATCCAATCCTTGAATTTCTTGGAAAACTCAAGTCTTTTTTTGATGCTGCCTGCTCTTGGCAGCAACACAACCAATCAGACCATTTTCACTCAGGCGTCATCTCTTCACTTCTGGCGCTGTTATCATCATCATGAAGCTGCTGTGCTGTCAACCCCTGATTTATTTATTTTTTTTACTTATCATACACAGATAACAAATATCAGAGGCACTTCCGTTTTGCACCTTTATTGCCACTAGTTTTCAGCAAGACGGTCACTTTGAAAGGCTTGATGGGGTTTCTTACAGTGCTATCGCTATGGCAGCATTTAACATCTTCAGCATCATGTAAGGCTACAATGCGGCTACAAACAATCTAAGAGAGCTCCTTCATGTCATGCCATCGTGTTTAGCACAGTTACACAGCTCAAAGTTCATGTCACCTTCATTACCGGAACAACCGACCATCAGAGGTAATTTTGCAGAATAATGTTGCCTCAAAAGAGTTTAAACAAATTTTTTAGCTTCAATAATCATGGAATGAGCCTTCAAACATGCATTCAGGCTATGCAAGATTAAAATAAATAAAATTTGCAGCACCTTTCAATTGTTAAAAAAATGGATGTTTTCAATGTTTTTATTTATCACCCTTATTTTTTTTTTTGACTGAATACACTTGTGGGAATGAATTTTTTTTTTGTTCTCATTGCCACCAATAGTATTTTTTAATACATATTTCACCAAAGAATTCTTGAGAAGTAATATATTAGGACCTGTTTTAGATGAAAGTGGCAGTGTACAATCATCACTGCATGTCTGAATGTATTGTCTGTACTGCATGAGATCTGTCACATTGCCATCTTTATCTTTGCTGGGCTGCGGGTTTTAACAATGATAGCTTTGGTGCCAATTTGACGAAAATGTGACTAATAATAGCTGGTCTTAAGGTAGATTACTGCTATAAAAATAGCATTACCATTTCCACATTTTTCACGCGCCGTTTCTCAAAACCTGCTTGTCCGATTTTAATGAAGTTTGGAACATAAATAGTTTACAGCATGATGGTTGTCCTGAACCTGAAAAATATGGCCCTTTTGGTACTCTTTTAATTTCAGGGGGTGCTGAATATATAATGAGTTCGAGAATTTTCAAATCAAGAGCAAAATTTCAAAAAACCTTTGCATTTGTTAAAGTACCCAACTGGATCAGGCAACCTGTGTGCAAAATAAGAAGTTGATTTGTCTATTAGTTACTGAGGTATGGTGTTTTGAAATTGTCATGATATGCCCCTTTGCGGCAGCCATCTTGGAGACCTAATTTGCATAATTTATGCAAATCACCTCCATCCCTGCTAATTTGAATGTTTGCTTCTCATCTCAATAAAGCAATTTGATGTAAGTGATGAAATAAAGATTTGCATGCTTAATAGCAGTATTCTACTTTAATTCTTCTGACAGACTGTGGAAATATTCCTAATAAAAAAAATATCTTCAGCTCCCTGATTGAGTGTATTGAGGTATTGAATTACAAAGAAATAAAATAATTTTAGGACCAAAAGTTTATTAAAAATAAATTCTTCAGTGAGTGTTGAACTCCAGGTCAATATGAGGTATTAGGTAGTAACACAACTTTGATTCGTACGGAGGGACTTGATTAATGTTAGATATTTGTGATCTGCAGAGTTTTCCTCAGTACCCACCAATCGCATTGCCTTAAGTGTCTCTGAAAATAAAACTGATCCATCGCATCACTCCAGATTGATGTCAATAGGTCCTCATTTAAAGGAGCTGTGTAACGATTGCTGCGCATGGTCGACTGCAGGTCAAACAAGCAAGAAGGCATTTTTCTTCTTCTATGATTACTGACAATGGTAACAAGCTTAACATTCTTTGTATCCCTTGGCAAAAGCTTAAAATAGAATTTGGAATCCTCAACTTTCCATAGACAGCTCCTTAATATAAAAAGCATAATGCTGGAGTAAATAAAATATATAAATACAATGCAGCGCGAAAACGGATTGGCTAGGGTGGAATCAGATTATGACTTGCAGTCAAGCAGATTCACCAACTTGGGATGTAAGTTTGTGAATCATGACACAGCTCCTTTAAGGGGTTTGCAGTGTAAAAATTTCAATTTTTTTTCAAAAATTTCAATATTTTTGATTTTCACATAAAATAAATAAAGGAATGCAGTGAGATGCCAGTAAACACCAAGAATCTATGTTTATCCTCTGCCTAAATTGTTACTTGTGACTTCAAATGCAAATTACCAAAAATCACAATTTTGACTGATTTTCAACCTTGTGACATTCATAAAATCATTAATATTCATCTGATTGACTTGAAATTTGGACTGAAGTTGTATCTGTTGCAGATCTACGAAATAACATAGGATTTCCTAGATAGGTGCATCCCTAGGGGGTTAATTTTGCAAATGAAGCAATTTGATGATAGCGATTTTTGTTATGGTTACATAACAGAGCTCAGTAAATATTCATAAATGTTCCAAACAAAACAAAATCCTATGTCATTTCATAGAACTATCTTAAACCTTTCATATGAGACAAATTTGAGTAAAATCTGACCATGGGTTATTGAAATATCAGTGTCACAAAAAATTTTCAGATTTTGTCATTAAAGTGCCGTTCCCATGGCAACCATGTACATTTTTATCAAAATACTACATTTTATGAGGGTAAAATCATGTTGAGTATGTTTATTTCTTAGTTTTTACATTATTATGGTTATTTCTACACTTTACCTTGAAGACCCCTTACAACTACCATTTGAAACAGGCATGTGGAAAAAATCTTGAAACATGTGAAAGTATTACAGCTGAATACAGCATTACATGAGTAAGACAGGTGAGATTCATTGCAGTGAATGGAACAGGCACAACCAGTCTTAGAATGCACAGTCAGCTGTTAGAAAAAAAAAACTTGAGGTTTGTTTTTATGAAAAAATTCACAGAAATTATAATCTGCCCATGAGAATGATTAAATTTAGTCTGTTGTATTTTTAGCGTGATGACACATTATTTGTGCTCAGAAATTTGCAAAAAAAAAGGCAGTTTGCCATTATCATCATATCAATACGAGTTGAGTTTAGGGGGCCAAGGGAGAAACACAAGGAGCCACTGCAGTGGTATGCAGTATGCAGTATGTAGAGTCTGCGAAGCTCGCAAGCTAAAGGGCACCAACAGTTTGAACCAGCAGTTCAAAGTTGATTGCAGTGATTCTTCCAAAATTACATAATATCCACTAGAGGTCATCTTTAAGAAGTTTTCCTTTAACCTGGTCTCAACGGAACTTAACTGAGGGAAGAAGTGGAAATATGTGTTTGGCTATCTATGATTTCAACACATTGGCCAGTCATTACAATATTGTGACGATAGTCTGTATGATTAAAATGTGTTTCCATTCTTAAATCCATTAAATAGCGATAATAGGTATAGCCTATATAGAAAATATTTTTAGGCTACTCAAAGGCAATTTGCTCAATTTTGATATAGTTCAATTCAAAATACATACCCCAACTGAAAAAATGGGCCGATCAGTAGGCAATACGTGCCTATGCGAGTGGATGTGTGCGTGCTAGCCTGATTGATTCCACATCTCTGGTGAGAACATGTCTGTAACCATTTCAGTTGGATCCAGTTTCTTTTGGCAGTCTTTTTTATTGCAGTAATTTCCTATTGCAAATACTACCTTCAGTGCAGAAATTTTATCACTTAATCCTGTTTTTTGTGGTAAATTCCATAATGTAAAATTGACCTTTGATGTTTCTGAAAACAAATAAAAATGCATCTATTTACCAAATTCAATTAAATATAGATGTAGAGTGACTTCAAAAGAAATTGCCGTGTGAAAAGCGACTGGCTCTCAATGTACAGCCTTTAGAGTAAGCGTAGAACTGACTGAAATGTAAATTAATACATTTTCTGTTGTAGCATGTGGTTTGAGCTTTTTGCATTCCTGACCAAATGTCCCCATTGAAAGAAAACATGAACTAGTGTATATTTTAAAAATCGTTGTATTTTGAAAAAATTGCAGTATTTTGTAGAGTTAGGGTAATTCGAGAAAGTACTTCTGCATTTAGGCAATTAGTGTTGATGTGAAGTTTACAATTTATGATGTAAGAATAAAGTGAACTGTTAGCCCAAACTGTTCAGCCACTCCAATACACTCTTTCTGAACATTAATTTTAAGATTCCTTGGGAATGAGGAATTTTCTCGGAGTCCCCAGATGCTCAAAAACCTTTATTTGGTAAAAATACCTCACAGGATAAATAACTCATGTGGAATACTTCTGATGAGACTTGTGAGTAACTTGAGTTACTTCGAAGAAATGAAAAAGCACACAGCACAGCCTCAGAACTGACTTCACGGAATGAGCACATTTTCAGAATGTTTGGAGTGCTGTGATGTTGACTTGATCATTAGTTAGCACACTGCTCACTAGCCAGCATCGACACAGAGCTCCTTAATCTTACGCCCCTCTTCCTCCTAAAACAAGGGGGAGGCACCAGTGTCCTGTGCTTAGCAGCACAGTGTTTGCACCTTTGCAGGAGTTTGATGTGCATGCAAAATACACACACACTTAATCATGGTAGCAGGTAGTAAAGATCTGCCATCTGTTTCACTTTTCCCTGATCAACACGAGTAAAGCCAAGAGGACCCATGTACAACGTATTTTATGTTCCCTGCTGCGCACAGATACAGAATATGGTTGCTGTGCTCCTCAAGTTTGCATACAGCAGATGGTACTCTGTCATTGTTGTTGCAGAATATAGAATTTTGCCCATGTGAGGTACTTTGCAAAGGATGTTGTTCAATTATTTTGAAAAACAATAATCATAAAACTATCATTAGGAAACTCGCAGAGGGATTTGCATCCCTTTAATGTAATTTAAGACACATGATTCATAAAACAGCTACAGTGGCTGGAAAAAAATACTTGCGTATTCAACTGCACTATCGTGTACGTACAGAATCATCGAGTTCATAGATAATTAAACTGCTTTCTTGATATAATTTAAATGCCAAAATGACAATCCTGTCATGCAAATCCAACTCAATACAGGGCATTTCTGGTAACAGTGGGGCATTGGCAAAGAGAAAAAGTAATCACAGTTGTAGAAGGGCACTGCCAACATGTTTGGAATACAAGAGATCAGATCACACATAGAGAACTAGAAGGTCAGTAAAGACCTGGTTTCTTGTACTTTTGCATGGTTTCAGATTGTCGTAATAATGAAATGTAAAATAAAATTAGACAAGGAGTATGTGAGGAAACACAAAAAAGAGTTTTTAAGTGATAGTTCAATTAAATTAAGGAAATGGTAATCCAACACCAAGAATGTATCACTGTCTCCTATGTAATTAATCAAAGTACTTCCCCATATAAACTGAATATCTGGTTACAAAATCTTTACCAACAAAAACTGCAACTAAGTGCCTGGGATAACTTGAGATCAGTCTTTCTTATCTCAATGGAGGAATGTTTGCCCAATTTCGCAGCCCTTCCTGAGCCCTGGCTGTTATATGAGCTGATCAGTGGAAAGGGAAACTTTGTCTTTTCACATCTGATGTACTGCTAACAGAGCATTCCACAAGACAGTCAAACATGGTGGCGCTGTCACTGTGATGGTGCGGTAATGCTTCGCTGCTTCAGGGCCCAGCTGACTTCACATTAATGGCAGAACCATGAATTGCACCATCAGCCTGAAATTCCCAAAGGAGAATGCTCAGTTAGTAGTCCATCATGTGAAGCTTTTGCCAATGCAGCAAGACAATAACCCGAAGAGCACAACCAAATGATTCTGGACTTGAAAGTCATCAAAATTCCGTGGCAGGACCTCACATGGACAGTTCATAATCATTAACCTCCCTATGTTGCTGAATTAAAGCAATTGTGTGCTGGACTAGGAAAAGGGGTCACTTGGGATTTTTTTTCCATTCTGAGATTAACGGGGTATCTCAGTGATTATCCCAGTGATAGTGATATCCCAGCACTACTGTACTGTCAATTTACAACACTTTGCTGTGCACAAATTCACCCAATTTTTTTTCTCAAAATGAAAAACTTGGATCACTCTTTGATTTTGTTGGAAAATCTCAATTTTCATAAAATGACCCAAGTGACCCCTTTTCCTAGTCCTGCACACAATTAAGGACGGCTGCATAGCATCTTAAATGCAAGAGTTGGAAAAAGAGATAAAATGACATGATATTTGAATCAATGGCCTCCAGTGGATTAAAACAATGGGATTGGATTGCGTAGTATACTGTATATGTGCTATTTCCCCAAAGCAGAGATACAGAGCTCTGATCACGACGTAAGCTGGGTTAAACTTTTTATTAATTAATTTATTTTCAAGGACAACCTACGGGAACTAGTCCCATTTACAGGCTCCACCATCACACACACACACATACACACTAACATAAAACAAAACAATAAAACAAGAGACTAGATACCAATCTAACAAATTAAAAGGGCTGTCAACCATTCAATAAAATTTTCTGTATATTAGACTTAAAAAATGTTGTGGCAGAGAAGATATCGACAGACACATTGTCACTCAAAATGCTATTAAAAGTACTCATCATTCTTATCACAGGAGAATATTTGCGTACATTTATTCGACTACGCCCCGGGTTAAAAGTGGGATATTTAATGCATCGGAGCATTAAAACTAAATTTGCTTAAAACAGTCGGACAGCCATAAGAAGAGTTGATACATTTATGTAAAAACATGATATCTAAGAACTGCTGTCTGCTACTCAATAAGGTTATACCAAAATATTTACATAACTCATTATATCTAGAGCCATCGTATTGTTGGCCAAACTTAATAGCACAAGAATTCAGTGAATTTGCGCTGCACTCGTTCAAGTTGTTCTACATGAGTTGAATGTCAGGGATTCCATACGACAGAACAGTACTCCAGGTGACATCTAACATGGGTATTATATAATAATATAATACATCTCTGAGATTTTGCACTGACCGTTATATGAGACCGAGCATCCTAAAACTCTTATTTACAATACATTGTATATGGTCATTAAAACTGAGATCACTGGAAAGAGTAATACCCAAATCCTTCACTTCTGTAACTCTAGTCAAAGGTGTATCACTGACCTTGTATTCATACAGAATCTGATTTCTTTTGGTAGTGAATGATATAGCCATACACTTAATAACATTGAGGTACAACTTCCATATTTTACACCAGGCCAACAACTGATCAATATCTTTCTGTAAGAGCATACAGTCATCAAGCGTTCTTATAGTTCGGTAAATTTTAGCATTGTCCGCATATAACAAACATTGAGAATTAGAACACACATTTGGCATATCATTTACATACAAAATAAACATAAGTGGTCCTAAAAGGGACCCCTGAGGTTACAGGCACCCAGGATGAACAGTGTCCGTTTATTACAACACGCTGTACTCGTGACGACAAATAACTATGTAACCAGTGTATCAGCTGGTCACTAAAGCCATACCCTCTCAACTTGTGAATTAACAATTTGTGACTAACTGTATTGAAGGCTTTAGAAAAGTATGTGTATATGGCATCAACTTGTATTTTTTTCTCAAAGCATTCAGTAAGAAAATTGATATATGTCACAAGGTTTGTCTGGGCACTCCACTTTCTAACAAAGCCATGTTGTTTTTCAGGTAGTGCATGTTTGACATGTTAAAACAAATAATTATGAACAGACTTGTGACAAATTCCTTTTTGTCAATTCCAATTCCAATTCCTTTTTAAAAATATTCTTCAATTCCAATTCCTTTTGGTCAATTCCAATTCCAATTCCCCAATTCCTTTTCCAATTCCTTTAACCTCGAAAAGTTCAATTCCAATTCCAATTCCAAATCCTTTTAAAAAATATTCTTCAATTCCAATTGAAGGAATTGACCAAAAGGAATTGGAATTGAAGAATACTTTTTGAAAGGAATTGGAATTGGAATTGAACTTTTCGAGGTAAAAGGAATTGGTAAAGGAATTGGGGAATTGGAATTGGAATTGACCAAAAGGAATTGGAATTGAAGAATATTTTTAAAAAGGAATTGGAATTGACGAAAAGGAATTTGTCACAAGTCTGATTATGAACCAGTTTCTCGAATAATTTGCTTACAATAGGTAATAGCGGCACTGGTCTGTAATTATTAACTTGACATTTATCACCACTCTTGAAAATGGGCACAACATTCGCCCTTTTAAAGACACTAGGACATACCCCAAGACAAAGTGACTTGTTGAAAATGATGGACAGAGGAAGGCATAACTCATTAGCACAATTCCTGAAGAAAATGCCAGACAAGTTGTCAGGGCCTATTGCCTTATTCACATCAAGAGATAAAAGCTCTCATAACACATCATCAGTACATATTGATAATTTACTGAATGTATCTGTTGAGTATTCAGTATGTGATGGGTAATTCTCTGTGTCATCATCCACAGTAAAAACTGAACTGAAAAATTCATTAAACAGATTTGCAGCATCTGATGGCCTATTAACTGACACGTCATTATATTTAATACACACTGGAACCGACTGGGATTCTGTTTTCTTTTTAACATAACTCCATAACCGCTTGGGAATCTTACCAATGTCTTTTTCTAAATTTGTAATATACTCATCATATTTCACTTTGTTTGCTGAATGAAATTCACGATGTGCATCTGAGAAAGACGGGTAACATTTCATTCCATTTATATTGTCTGAATAATGATTCCTTTTCATGCAGTAGGCATATGAGATCCGCATCATACCATGGTGGAAATTTTACGTCTACCAGAGTTCACCTTGGGTACACAACCGTCAACTACAGAATAAACAATGCCATAAAACAACTCCATGCAGTCGTCTACAGTGTCACAGTTTTCCGATATTGACCAAGGTATTCTGGACAACAATGTAGCAGCATGGTTAAAGTCCACTTTTCTGTAGTTGTAGACAATGCGGTCCGTCATCAAAGATGGATGTTTAGCTTGAGTGATTACAAGCTCACAAGTCAATGCATCATGTATTGAATAAAAAGCCTGATCGATCCTGGTCGTTCGGACAGTGTTAACATTACTGAAAACAAGATCCAAAAAGTGACTGTTACATGTCCTATTAGAGTTTAACTGACACAGACCGTGTTCAAACAGAAAACAATTCAGGAACAACTTGAACACGGTCCCAATCCCCTGACTCAGCTTGGAAGCTGGTTCAAGTAAACAGAGTAAAGAGGAAAGCTTCCTGGAATATCTGTCATTCAAGTACACGTTACACTTAATAAATAATAAGAGTTTCTAACAGGAATGCTGACTGGTTGTACAAAAGGCAAATTAAAATCTAGTAACTTGCACCACCAGGCCCGGCGCTAGAACAGGGAACTGGGGGGGGCACAGACACCTCCCTTTAGTCCTGGCAAGTTCTCAATCATTTTCCTTTATTGACACGTTTTCCAATTATCGTAATTGGCAACTGAAGACATGGTTTCTCTCCATATGCGATTTAACAGCGATGAAATCATGGGCTAAATTCAGTACAGTGGCGGAACCAGAACTGTGAATTGGGGTGCACAAAACATCTGTTTAAAACAATTATTAGTCCTGACCTGTTCTCAGTCATTTTCATAATTATCAAAAGGTTCATTCCGAGAGCATTCCACACTTAACAGGTGCTGCTAGTTCTCCCCAATCAGGTAAGACGACAATCATTCATTTGGATGCGTATTTGCTGTATTTAAATCAATGTTATTCAAAATTGCATACCTGCACAAATAGCTTGAGCCACATGCTTTTTATAGCCTATTTAACTGCTGAGTGCCACTTTTTTTTTGTCAACCCACGCAATACCGAGAGTGAAAGGCGACATTTCATTGGAATGCCGACCAGTTCAATCAACGCAAAGCATTGGCCTATTAATAAATAAATTATTTTTCTGTACTGAATTTAGCCCATGATTTCATCGCTGTTAGATCTCATATGGAGAGAAACCGTGTGTTCAGTTGCTAATTACGATAAATGGAAAACGCGTCAATAAAGGAAAATGATTGAGAACTTGCCAGGACTAAAGGTACGTGTCTCTGCCCCCCCAATTCCCTGTTCTAGCGCTGGGCCTGTGCACCAAAAAGCAGGGTGCTAAAATATACGTCACATGGTCATTAGGAAATAACCATGAAATGAGACACAGCTGGGGGAGTGGAAACACGCAAGATGTAAAACAATCAAAGGAGACATACTTAGAACAGACACACAAGTTGCTGAATAGAAAAAGACATGAAGGCATTCACGAGGGTTGTTACAATTGAGAATATAATTAATTTTGTCAGTAACTCTGATTCCTTTCTTTGATAATTATTATACAGGTACCATTATTTGTGCATCAAGTAAAAAAAAACTCATTTGAGGAATGAGAGGCAAGATTTCAATAAAAAAAAACTAAATTAGTGCTCATTCATCTTCAAAAATAGATGGGAGTAATATA
Source organism: Gymnothorax javanicus (assembly GCA_029692085.1). NCBI lineage: Eukaryota > Metazoa > Chordata > Actinopteri > Anguilliformes > Muraenidae > Gymnothorax > Gymnothorax javanicus. The sequence continues at coordinate 22,014,659 of CM056202.1, forward strand.
AGACAGTTTTCATTACAATCTTTCATGTATTTTTCATCTAGATGGCTATGGGCATCCATATGGATTAAGCCATGTATTCATTATTACAATCCACTACAGTTCTGTTAGTTCAGTCCCCACTATAGCCAGGTTCCTCCTGAGATTTCTTCCCACTGGGGAGTTTTTTCTCACCACTGTTTGAGGATTTTTTTCCCTCATTTGCTATAGTGGGGAGTAGGCTGGGCACTGCCCTTTCATTTATTTAATCTCTCGCTGTAAAGTGTCTCTGTGACAGTCTATCTGTGAAATGCGCTATACAAATAAATTGAATTGAATTGAATTGAATTCTGTTATTGTCCAACTATTTATGGAACTTATCGTGTTTTGTCACTAGTAACATGACGTATTGCTGCAATTAACAGTTCATGGCTCCTTACCAGGTACTGGGGTTCATTTAAAGAGCATCAAGATTTGCATCATAACTTATAAATCTACGGTGAATTACAGTAGTTTTCCCACAGACAGAAGTCACTAGCTGGTGCCCAGTAATAATCATGTGCTTGATAGTGGTATTAACTCTGAACAGCTGAGCTGAAGGCAGAGATGGGAGCACTGACTGGTACAGAAGGAATATCCCTCCCTGCTTCCCCCACTAAGTGAGAGGTTTAAGATAGACCAGTGATCTAAGCACCATTGCAAAGCTTACAATATCTTCAATGTGACAGTGTAGAGAACTCAGTTTAGAATCTTTGGCTACTGTGACATCTGCATTTTTACATTCTTATTATCACACTCTGACAAAGTCTTCTCTCTATACCTTCACGGTGGAATGTCCAACTTTTAGCACCACTTCCTTTGTACCGTCTGCTAAAAAGAGAAAAAAGAGCTCGAACAAAATAAAACTGAGCACTGGAGTAAACATAAGACAACCTGCTTAAGAGTTCTGAGTGTCATAAATTGACTCATTTGAGAACAGCTCAGAGTGAAATCCTCCCGTTAAAGAACATTATCAGCGGTTATGTGATTCAGTTCGGAGGTACTATGCAGTGTTTCTGCTGCATGTTTTCACACTCTCTGAACTGGCAGAACAAAGTTTGTGTTTTTCTGAAACACAAGTGATATGTGCTTCCTTTAGGTTCCAGGCTACTGCCCTGGGACAGCTGCAGTGTAGATGGCTCCTCTGATAACTGGTGATATAAATTTGATTTCTGGCCAATGGAAGGTAATAAACTGATTCACAGGCTGTTCACAGAGACGGTTGGAGGGAGGGTTGAGCTGCCAACTTGCCTGGGTTGTGTTCCAGATGATAATCTTTTTATTTTGTTTTCTGACCTTTTGCTGTGAAACGGGCATGTGCAAAACAGCACTGCCATATGCCTCATTTCGGCGTGAGTTTTAGTGGCTTATTTACGTTCCCCTGCTGTTCTCCAGACTTCTCACGCTTTTCTTCACTTAGAGGTTCGAAGCAATGTAATTGCATAAAGACGTTTCAACTGAGTAAAGAAAAGCGTGAGAAGTCAGGAGTCATAATTGGTTTCCATATTACTATGGTGAAATCCACCGTAACACACGCAAAACTGACAAACCTCCATGCCCACGAACCTCAATTCCGCGCGAGAATCTCTTTCATATGCGTTGATTGAATAATTGCTGACTACAGCAGGGGAGCGTAAATATGCCACAAAAACTCATGCGGAATGCATGAGAGTTGATAGGTATGCGTTATTAATGAAAACTGGCCACACCTGATAATGTTGAGAGTTTTTGGAGTTTCTGTAATAGTAATTTAAATGAATGAGTGAAAACAGGTCAAGAATTAGGCTATTCGTGCTCAATTTAACTTAAGGGGAGGAGAAACCTTTTGAAAAAAAATGGTCATTTTTGGATAGAAATCATTCATACTTGGTGTATTGACAGTATATGACCTGAAATACACAAAATATGAATTTGACCTAATTTGCATAATTAGGTCATGTGATTTAAAGATGGCCGCCACCCCGATTTCACCATTATTTCTTTGCCTTATATCTCAGGACTGAAGCAAGACATTTGACTCAGGTTTTTTTAATTAGATTTAGTTATCTTTACACCTTCTTTTAAACTAGAATAAAGCATTTACACATAATACTGGAGATTTAGTGGGGTAAAAGAGGATTTTGCCATTTTTCGCCCCCTCGATATGAAATATAAATCACCATAACTCACAGACCCAAAGTGCTTAACCAAAACTTTTAGTTCAGTAGACTTCCTGATATGTACACAGACTTCTGTCAAAATTTCATGAGAAAAGCTCCACAAATAAGTGAGATGTAGTGCCTTAAATGATAGTAATTGGGGCAAAAATCAGGTTTTGAGAAAATCCAGGTTAAAGTCAAAGTACACCTACAAATCATTGTAACAGTCAACTTAGAACATTAAAATCATAAATCCTGCTCCCTCTGAACATTTGCTCTTTTTTTGGGTTTTTCAGAGTCTAGGTTGGCCTTCTCTCCCCCCCCAAGTCATCCATTTTAATTATGAATGATTAAACTTTTTTAATTAAGACCAAAATTAAAATTTTGATAAAAAATTGTGAAAAACCATAAAAACAAGGAGAACTCACCTGATGGTCCTTAGGACAAGTCAATTCAATTTTTTTGAAAACAGGTCATGGCCAATCATTATTTTTAAGGGATGGTTTATGCTTCCCCTATTGCCAGTTCACCAGCCGCCACTGCCAACAACTTAGTGAACTTATGAGCTAACTAGAGATGGGCCTGAATAAACTACTTAGTTTACATCACTGCATGAGTTATTTTGTGATGCACTGAACTGAAAATAGCCCATGGACATGGACGTGTTTAACAGACATCACGGGTTTCCATTCACTACAAAGGCAGGCTCTCCTACCAGTTACGTAACAGACATGGACTTCCGCCCAAGGAAACCAATGGCGGATCACAGCTTGCAGTGGCGGGTATTTTGAAAAGCTCATTCTTCTTTCACCAATCAAGAAGAATGATAGGAACACCAAAACTTAATTGTTTTACTCCCTAATTATTGCTACAGGCATAAATCTCAAAATGTTTATCTTCCCCTTTAATTGTATTTTTGAGTCCTCAGGGATGGAGATTTTTTTTCAAAATGGAGGAAAAGCCCCGTTTTTAAAAATGTGTTTGTATGGACTAGGCCGTAAAATCACAATGAAAGATGTGTTTTTTGGCTTGGCGTGCATCAGATGATTTGGGGGTATAACCCCTAGAGGTAAAGTATACTCGACCAGGGGTTTTCAAACTCAGTCCTGGATGACTCCTATGTATGCTGGTTTTTGTTCCAACTATAATGGCAACCCCAGAGCGTAAATCAGAGGGCACTCAGTCAGGCACATACCTCCGCCATTAAATGAACTCTCCCTTGGACTACCCCCTGTCATCATGCCAAATTTCGAGCCAAGCCATTCATAACTTTTTGAGTTATCCGGTCAAAAATATCACGCAGAACCCCCGTGAGACATATATTTTAATTCCTCCAGATCCAGAATCCAGAATATGTTCCTGATCACTTCCAGATTTGAATCAACTCACCCCTGGCCAACCACATATCAACCTACCAAATTTCGTACTAAACTGCCCGTTACTTTTTGAGTTATCTTGTTAACAGACAGACAGACAGACAGACTGAGGAACAGACACAAACAAACGGGGGAAAAGATAAAGTCCTTGGCAGAGCTAAAAAGCTGTTCATATTTGCAAATGAGGACCATATAAGGTGGGATTAATTAAATTTTTTAATCATCTTCTATCAGAAATTTGTATGCATCCCATAAAAATACATCCATTGAGGGTATGAAGTTCTCAATTGATTAAATTTTAAACAGTACAATTTGATCTGTTTTTGTTATATGGGTAGAGGTAAATCATCTAAATCCATTGAAAAGACTGACCTAAGTTAGTAAGTTTTTCATCAGCATGTACACCTGGCCACCAATCCAAATCTGGAATCTGGAAAATGATGAATTTCATTACAATGCAAATGACAATGAGGCCCATCTACACTGCGCTGAAGATAAAAATGACAAATTATTCGGCATTCATCAATTAAGTTAACCTAATTGCCAGTTAAGTCATTAAGTTAGCCAATTAACCTTGTTCATTCATTGCCTCCTTTTATGAAGGCAAATTTTTCTGCTATATTGCCATAAGCACAATATGAAATTGCCATCTTGCCATTGCCTTTGTGGCATTGAAAAACTATGTTGGGATAGCAGGGACTAGAAAGGTAAATAATCCTTCAATGCTTACAAAGCAAGCAGCTTGTAAAAAATTGTGGAATAGCTACAGTGGGTAGAACGAAAACCAGCATACACAGGGGTCTCCCTGGACAAAGTCTGAAAACCACTGCACAAGGCCATAAAAACCAGAAACAGAAAGGGATGAAGTAAGAGCCCTATCATTTTCTTCCACCCATGAATTTAACATGCTGGTGTCATACATTAGTAATAGCCAGATCAAGTAAATGTGCTAATTTACCAATTAACACAATTGCAGCCAAATTTTCGGGAGAATTTCCACTTTCTGCAAAACAGGTTTTCTATCTCTGATAACAAAACGTTACCGATAGCTATCAAGCATTTGTTACCATTATGTTTCCTAACTGTTGAAATAAACTTTACTTCACTGAACGGAGGTTTAAAAAAGAAAAACACTTTAACAAGGTGCCCATTATTGCCTTGATCTCATCTTCAAGAGAAAGTCACATGTCCTGTTTACCCAGCTGTGACAATTAGAGTGCAACAGTATTTATGGTCAAGGTGAAGCAAATCTCTACAGCAGTGTCTCTTTTTCCATAATGAGTAGTTTTGTGCAGCTTGTAGTTTGGATTGGGGTTCTGGGTCTTGTCCTGGGACAAGATCAAACGAAGTATTTTGGGCCAGAAGCTACTTTTCATAGATGCCATGTTGATGCAAGAGTGCCATGTGGAGACCCTGCAATTAGCAGTGCTGAGTGTGAAGCTCTCAACTGCTGCTTTGATCAACAGTGTTATTATCCAAATGAAGGTGAAGGAGTAGGTTTGTAATGGGTCTCCCAAGCAGATCCAGTAGTGATGGCCTTTAACTGTCCCCTGTCTGTACACCTGCTGCAGTAACTGTCCACTGTCTCCGGGATGGTCAGTTCATGGTTGTGGTGTCCAGAGCTGCCACCCTACCTGCCCTTGACCTTGATTCTGTCAACTTGCTGGAGGGTCCTGGTACTGGGAACTGTGGTCCTGTTAATGCTTCTCCTGCTTTTGCTGTCTTCCAATTCCCAGTCAGTTCCTGTGGAACCACAATGAAGGTGAGTAGCACAACTTCCCCCACAAAAGTGGAATTTAATGATAATGGCCTCTGCTCTCCTTTTAGGTGGAAGGGGAATATGTGGTTTATGAGAACAGGTTGTCTTCAACCTATGAAGTGGGGGTTGGCCCTCTGGGCTCCATCACAAGGGACAGTGTCTTTGAGTGAGTAGTTGGCTTTTCTGCTGTCAAGCATCAGTCTCTGGCCACTGACCTGTGCTTCTGTCCCTCCAGGCTGCTCTTCCAGTGCAAGTATATTGGCAGCGAGGTGCTTTCTCTGGTGGCTGAGGTGAACACTGTACCACCTCCGCTCCCAGTAGCTGCTCCAGGGCCTCTTCGTGTTGAGCTCCGACTGGCTAGTGGCCAGTGTGAAGCCAAAGGGAAAGGAGGGCAAGGATGCGCTGCTGGTAAAGCGAGGTTACTGTGACACAACTGTACTTATGTGGCCATCTGTAGCTCTAACCCTACTTCCCCAATGCAGCTGATGCATACAGTGACTACTACAGAGATGAGGACTATCCTGTGACCAAGGTACTAAGGGAACCTGTGTATGTGGAAGTGCGGATCTTGGAGAGGACTGACCCAAACATCGTCCTGCTGCTTGAACACTGCTGGGCTACATCCACCCCAAGCCCCCTCAGCCTGCCCCAGTGGAGCCTTTTGGTTGATGGGTAACTGAATATTCCAGTAATGCGTTTCCTGCTTTAAAATTCCCCCAAATGGTGACCTTCAGTCCTCTCCCTCAGATGTCCCTACCAGGATGACCGTTACCAGACCACCTTGGTTCCTGTGGATGGCTCTTCTGGCCTTCCCTTCCCCACCCACTACAAGCGGTTCATTGTGCAGATGTTCACCTTTGTGGATCCTGCATCCTTTGCTCCACTGAAGGAAATGGTAGTGTCCTAATGACTGCTGTACTGCCAGCTTCACTGGGCAGCCCTGAGTTCCCTTGTCTGTTCCCAGGTGTTCATCCACTGCAGTACACAAGTGTGCTACCCCACTGCTACTGACCGCTGTGCACAGCAATGCAGAGGTGGACTGCAGAGTGAGTGGCTTCAGAGGGACTTGTGCTTCTCTGCTGAATTGAACCTAACCTCTAATGGTGTCCTTCCACAGAAAGGTCTCTGGGTGCTGTAGAGAAGCGCTCCACTGAGAGGGCTGTGGTTTCCAGTAAGCCCATGATCCTGACCAATTCAGAGGACATTGCCTCTCGGCAGAGGTTCCTCAGTCAAGGTGAGGGAGATCCCCCTTCCTGCAGTGTGGTGGCAGTATTTCATGCTGTAACAACTTTGTCCCTTTTCAGGGCCCCAGTCTCTTGGATATGGTGTCCTGGCAGCAGCTACCTGTGTATTACTGATCGCCACTGTGGCACTGGGTGTTGCATGTAGGAAATGATCCCTAATTGTGCAGAGGGTGTGATTCAATAAAAGCTTTTTGACGAGAGCCTGTGTTTTCTGGAAATCCAGTTGATTTGGATTACAGTAGGTCATATGCCTACTATGCTTCATACATCTACACCTTCCTGATCTAAATTGACAATTCAGCTTGTACGCTGTCTTTATAGGAGCTCTCAGAACTATTGCAGCAAGTGATGGCAAAAATGCTCACTGGCTATATTGACATGCAACTAGCCTAAACCTGCTAATTCTCAAACTAGGGATCAGAAGTGCTCAAGTGAAAGCAGTAAAGAACTCCAGCAATTTAACATCAACATGTGGTGGCTATATCTATGGTGGCACTAATCCAAACAAGCATGACTAGCCATTGAGACTTGCTGAGCAATGGTTCTTAGTGGTAAATGTGGCCTCAACTACCTGTTTCTCCACTGGGGGGGGTTATATGCTTGACAACTAACCCTTTTCTGCACCTTCTTAAGGGACACTGGCAGTTTTCCACCCCAACATGAAGGAAACAGAATGCATTTCAAATTGGCTTTTTTTTTTTTTTTTTTTTTTTTTTTTGTAATGCAGTGGTTCTCAAACTCATTCCTGGTGCCCCACTGCATTGGGGGGGTGTTCAATACCTGAGTATTTTTCAGGTTTGGAAAATTTCTAAACAGATTGGACTGAGAATCTATAAGCTCCAGCTTGGGTTGCTGAACACAGGTGTTTTGAATTCAAAGTTTACCTGAACTTAATATGAGCATGTGTTATGGCGTCACGGACAGCAAGGGATGACAGACAAAATCCTTTAAGTTCAACAGATTTAATTAAACAAACACAGAACTACTCTACACCCTACACTACTGACCAAGATTGAAAAGAAAATTAAAAAAAAAAAAAATTTACAGTTCCCTGTAATGGAGATGGGCTGCTCTGTTATGTCCTGGGACAGGAAAATGCTCCAACACAGGCAAAAATCCACAAAAAGCTTAAAAGGTCTTGAAAAGAGTGACAGGTCTGGTCAAATGTATCCTTCTTGCAATTTCTCCTACTCTACTCTCAATTTTTCTCCTTATATACTCTTGTCCAGCCCCCTCCCATTCTGGGACTTCCCTCTGGGCATGCCCTGGACATGCCCAACCTGCTTTCAGACTGGGCTTCACAAAAAAGTCAATACTGCCATCTAGTGGCTTTTTACCACATTACACCTCCATTCTAAAAGGGAAAAATTTTGACTTATAAAGGCAAAATTTTTCTTTTCAATACAAAAATGGTTAAGTAGACGTGTGTGTGTATGTATATATACATATAATACAACATGCTAATAAACATGTGATATATACACATACTCAAACACGGGATAAGCAATCGGCAATTACATGGTCAGCACCCTTTGCATGCTTAATTTCCAAGTCAAACTCTTGTAAAATCAAACTCCAATTCAACAATCTCCGATTCTTGTTTTTCATCTTACTCAAAAACATTAACGGATTGTGGTCAGTATATACAATCATTGGCTTTTGCCCCGTACAAACATAAACCTCAAAGTGTTGTAAGGATAGAACCAGAGCCAACAGCTCCTTCTCAATGGAATAGTTCTTTTGGTGGCGATTGAACTTCCTGGAGAAGTATGCCACGGGATGCTCAATGTCATCAGAGTCACTTCTCTGTAGGAGCACAGATCCACAAGCTTGGTCGCTAGCATCGACCGCTATGGAGAACGGTTTGTTGAAGTCAGGAGATTTGAGCACGGGGAAGTGACACAGCAGAGACTTCAGGAATCGAAGGCTCTTTGGCATGCTTCATCCCAAGTGAACTTCACGCCTTTCTTCAGTTGGTTGGTGAGACTGAGAGCAATCTCAGCAAAAGTTCTTGCAGAACTTCGGTAGTACCCGATCATTCCAAGGAAGCGGCGCAAAGCTTTTTGTTGTCAGGAACTGGAAAGTCCATGATGGCTTGGACTTTAGCATTTATGGGTGCCACCTTACCCTGGCCTATGATGTAGCCAAGATACATGACAGTAGCACAACCAAAGTCACTCTTGTTCAGGTTAACAGTCAGGTTAGCCTGGGTCAAGCCTGGAACAACGTCTCTACATCTTTCAGATGTTCTTCCCAGGAGTCAATCCATGTGATCAGGTCGTCGATGTACGCACCCGTGTGTGGCAATCCGGCGATTGTAGACTGTATCATCCTTTGAAGCGTGGCTGGGGCATTTTTCATGCCAAAGGGTAGGACTTCATACTGGTATAACCCAGATGGTGTGGCAAAAGCAGAGATGCTCTTGGCCCTCTCAGTTAAAGGCACACACCAATAACCCTTCAATAAATCAATCTTGGTCAGAAACTTTGCTTGCCCTACTCTATCGATACAATCATCAATCCTAGGTATTGGAAAAACACATCAGTTCTAGTTACAGCATTGACTTTGCGATAATCTGTACAGAATCTAGTACTTCCATCAGGTTTTGGAACTAGAACACAGGGTGAACTCCAATCTGAGTTAGAGGGTCTGATAATATCATGTTCTAACATGTACTCAACCTCTTTCTCAGAAATCTTTCTCTTTTCAGGGTTCATCCGGTACGGATGCTGTTTTATTGGTTTGGCATCACCAACATCTACATCATGAGAGGCTATAGAAACTCTCTTTGGAACATCAGGAAATAGATCTTCATATTTCTTGATCAACCTCTCAAACTGATCTTTCTGTGAGGGTTCTAAGTGCTGGAGTTTTACATCAAGATTTTGCAACACTTCAGAATTTGACAATTTACATGAAAGAACTTCAGCTTTAATTCTAGGTTCATCATCTTGAAACTCCCCTCATCTTCACAAGTCTCAGCCCTAGGAGGATCTGAAGTGACAGCTGCAACCCTAGCATTTCTATCATGATAAGGCTTCAGCATGTTAATGTGACACAACTGTTTTGGCTTTCTCCTATCTGGAGTCTTCACAATGTAATTGAGATCATTGAGTTTTGTCAGAATTTCATAAGGACCATGAAATCTAGCCTGCAATGGATTGGATTGCAAGGGAAACAACACAAGGACCTTGTCTCCTGGTTTAAACTCACGGCTTCTAGCCTTATGATCATACCAAGTTTTCATTTTTCCCTGACTTGATTTCAAGTTCTCTTTGGCTAGGTCACAAGCTGCACGCATTCTTTCCTTGAACTTGCTAACATAGTCTAACAGACTGATATGCGGCTCTTTCTCTTGCCATTGTTCACTCAACAATAGCAAAGGTCCTCTCACTTCATGGCCAAACACTAGCTCAAACGGACTGAATCCAGTAGACTCCTGCACTGCTTCCCTAGCTGCAAACAGCAGCAAATGAACACCTTCATCCCAGTCTTTCTCATGGTCATAACAATAAGTCCTCATCATTGTCTTAAGAGTGGAATGAAACCGCTCTAAGGCACCCTGACTCTCTGGATGATAGGCACTGGAAAGAATCTGCTTCGCACCTAGTTCATACACAACCTGCTGAAACAATCCAGAAGTGAAATTGCTACCTTGATCTGACTGAATTTCCCTGGGAAGGCCAAACAACGTGAAGAACTTTATCAAAGCCTTCGAAATTGCAGTTGCCTTGATGTCGCGTAGAGGGATGGCTTCAGGGAATCTGGTAGATGCACATATGATTGTCAACAAGTACTGATATCCAGATCTAGTCTTGAGTAATGGAGCAACACAATCAACAATGACCTTGGAGAAGGGCTCCCCAAATGCTGGGATAGGCTGCAATGGAGCAACAGGTGGGTCTAACTGGTGTTTTTCCAACTACCTGACAAGTGTGACAGGTTTTTGCAAAAGTTGGAAACATCTTTCCGAAGTCCAGGCCAAAAGAAGTGTTTCATGATCTTGTCAACAGTCTTGTTAAGACCAAGATGACCTCCTAAAGGCAAACTATGAGCCATTGTTAAGATCTCATTCCTGTAGACCTTCGGAACAACAATTTGCTTGACCACTGCCCAATCTGCATTAGCAGGGGATATCAGGAGGGCGCCACTTCGCATCAACACTCCATCCTTGAGATAATACCCAACTGGAACTGCGTCTATTTCTTCATCAGGAAGGGCTCTCTTTTTAGTACACAAATTTCAGGATCATTGGTTTGCTCCTGAATCAACCGCTTTCTGGACAGAGACAAGTCTCCAGACACATCAGAACCACCAGACCCATCTGGCTGGCTGAATAGAGAACTGATAAAAGTGTCTGATAAGTCCTCAAACGGAGAAACCATAGTAGGCTGAACAGAATCATGAGGCGAACCACCTGAGTCATGACTATTCAAGGTGCTGGACGGCACCACATCATCTTCTTCTTGAGCCTTCTTGGCCATAGCACGAGTCACTGCACAGGAAGGATACAGAGATGGGTCTTCATCGCCATCTTCAGTGCTTTCTGAAGTAAGATGAACAGGGGAACTACATTGCCCCCAGCCAGGTCATTGCCTAGCAACAGAGAAACACCCTTGATAGGTAGACTTGACATAAGTCCCACCTTTATCTGTCCTGTAACTAAATCTGACTTCAAGAATACAGAGCGCAGGGGTACAGATACAGTCCTCCCTTCAATACCTTGTACAAGTATGAAATCCCCAGAAGCAGTCTCATCACGTAACTCCAAGGAGTCCATCAACAAAAGTGACTGAAAGCTCCGGTATCCCTTAGGATATATATGGGGACAGGAGGAGAATGCTCATTCAGAGCCACAAATCCCTCTGACACAAATGGAAGGAATTCCTCCCCTCACAAAGTCAGCAGTATCAGGCTTCTTAGCCTCACAAGGAGCAGGCAATTTAGCAGATCGGTCATCTACTACAGGGGTTTCTAACCTTGTCTTCACAAAGGCATTGGGTTTGGTATCCTTTTCTTTTTCTTTTTCTTAGCTTTAAGGAACCAACAGTTAGTTGTAACATGACCAGATTTCTTGCAATAATTGCAAACTAGACCACTTTTGTCACTGTCAGCTTTCACACTTTGTTCAGACCTTTTACTGGATTTCTGAGCACCATCACCAGATTTGTCTTTGTCTTTGGGTGAGGAATCTTGGGTATCACCGTTACCTTTCTTCTGAAATTGGGACCATCTATTGTTACTGCTAGACTGAAATTTGGACTTATGTGTGAGAACATATTCGTCTGCAAATTTGGCAGCTGATTGCAAATTCAGTGCTTGCTTCTCATTAAGGTAGGTCTTAATATCATCCTTGACACAGTTCTTGAATTCTTCAACTAACACCGTCTCTTTTAGTGAGTTGAAATCATCCTTGACCTCCATAGAAGTACACCAGCGCTCAAAGCAAACCTTCTTCTTGTTAGCAAATTCCACATAAGTCTGATTGTCAGATTTCTTGTAAGCCTCTGGAACCAACTCATAAGCTGTCAAAATAACCTTTTGGACAACCTCATAATCAGAGGAATCATCTGCAGACAAAGCCGAATAGGCTTGTTGAGCTTTTTTACCCTTGAGGACAGTTTGCAACATCAGAGGCCAGTGTTCCTTTGGCCACTGACAACTCTTAGCTACCTTCTCGAAGCACTGGAAATACTTATCAACCTCCTTCTCTGAAAATGGAGGCACCAGCTTTACCTCCTGGCTAGCCCGAAATTTGTTTTCGGCTTCTATTTTAATTTTTAGCTGCTCCATTTGGAGCCTTTCTTCTCTGTCTAATTTTTTTAAATCGAAATCTCTCTGTCTCTGTCTCTCTCTTTCTGCTCTTTCCTCTTCTCTTGCTAATTTTTTCTAACTCAAACTGCCTTTCTTTCTCTCTTTCTGCTCTCTCGAACTCTCTTTGTTTTTCTTTTCCTCAATTTCTTTTCTCTCTTTTTCTCTCTCTCGAACTCTCTTTGTCTTTCTTTTTCTTCAATTTCTAGCATTTTTTAATTTAAGTTCCAATTCTACATTTGGATTTTCCACTGGAAACTGTTCCAGATCTCCTGGTGCAAACACATTTTCATCAATGTAATATTCAACAATCTCTCTCGCCAGTCTTGCTTTTCGCATGGCTGGTTTTACATCTGTCAGCTCTAACTGTCTGCATATTTCCAGCAGTTCTGTCTTTTTAAAAGACTTCAAAACCCCTACGGTTGGTGATGCCAAGAAATCATCCATTGCTGTTGATCTGCCAATATATATATAGGAAAATTCAAAAAACAATTTCACTATTTGAAATTTTAGATTTTCAATAAATGACTCGCACAATGGTCTATTCCGGACGAGCCCCCAATTTGTTATGGCCCCAATTTGTTATGGCGTCATGGACAGCAAGGGATGACAGACAAAATCCTTTAAGTTCAACAGATTTAATTAAACAAACACATAGAACTAATCTACACCCTACACTACTGACCAAGATTGAAAAAGAAAATAAAAAAAAGAGATATTTACAGTTCCCTGTAATGGAGATAGGCTGCTCTGTTGTGATGTCCTGGGACAGGAAAATGCTCCAACACAGGCAAAAATCCACAAAAAGCTTAAAAGGTCTTGAAAAGAGTGACAAGTCTGGTCAAATGTATCCTTCTTGCAATTTCTCCTACTACTCTACTCTCTCAATTTTTCTCCTTATATACTCTTGTCCAGCCCCCTCCCATTCTGGGACTTTCCCCTCTGGGCATGCCCTGGACATGCCCAACCTAGCTTCAGACTGGGCTTCACAAAAAAAAAAAGTCAATACTGCCATCTAGTGGCTTTTTACCACATTACACATGAAACAAAACTTGTGACTGTGGCAAATTTGGGTTTTTGCAACCATGTGTTCAATTTCACCAATGAGGAACTGATTTGATTGCTCACCTTGACTAAGGGTTCAGTCAAATTGTTTCCCTCTGCAGTTATTCATACTGGTTTCTAACATCTCTGGATATGAAATTTTAATTCTTCTTGGCATGTGTAGATTTGTAAAATGTGGCTTAAGAGAACAATCTGCTCTAAACAAACATGAATGTGCCTCATTAACAGCTTGTTTAAGTCCTAAGATTGCAACTGTGGTCAGAACAAAAACAAGCATACACAGTGGGGCGCCAGGACTGAGTTTGAGAACCACTGGTAGGATTTGTTAGCAAGACCTACTTGAATTTCTATTCTTGGTCTGCATTTCACCCCCTTCTGCTCAGGGAAATTCCTGACAGCTAGAACAGTGTTTCCCAACCCTGTTCCTGGAGTACCCCTGCCCTGCATATTTCACGTGTCTCCTTGATTTAACACACCCAGATCAGGTCATTAGTTACTCCACTAATGAGCTGATCAGCTGAATCAGGTGTGTTAAATCAGTGAGGCCCAACCCTGCTCCTGCAGTACCCCTGTCATGCACATTTTATAGGTCTCCCTAATTTAACACATCTGATTCAGCTCATTAGTGGAGTACCTAATGACCTGATCTGGGTGTCTTAAATCAAGGAGACATCTGAAATATGCAGGGCAGGGGTACTCCAGGATCAGGTTTGGGAAACACTGAGCTAGAAAATATTTCATGCAATGACCATCTCTCTAGCCAGTTGCAAACATTACGGGTGAGATGTTTGACCCAGTCTCCCAAGTGCATTCAGATTCTTTGCAGTGCAGTTGTCTTGAGCAGTTATGAATTCCCCTGTACACAACTGACCTTATGACATTTTCTGAGGTCAACAGCGGTTAGAAATCAGATGGGATATAATTTTAATTATTTGAACTTGGTCCTGGATTTCTCCTCCATGTGCCCTATAGATGCCTTTCAGGGGAGGAGATGAATACCTTCCTTGTCTTTGCTTATGTTACAAACTACATTTACAACAGCAGAAATAATACCCCAAATGAGTGTGGCGGGTGCCATGGACAAGGATACATTTTACACACAGGAACAGACTGTGCCATCCTCATTTGCTTTTGATTAGCGACCAAAGGTTCCTGGAGGGATCAAGCAAGAAAATTAAACCAGCCATTGAAGAAATAAAACTTTAGTTTTGGCAATTTTAACTTGTTAGTGTTGGCTTAAGGTGGGAGTACTGGTCTAACCCCTTCAAGTCACGCTCATCCCCAAAAAAACCATGCAAAAATAGCCCCTTTCTGAAGGCGTAATTTATGGGAAACGGGGACACAGTAAGGAAGTCGACTGCATCGACCATTGTCTGCCGTAATTTACTCATTTCTTGGTCTCATTTCGTATTATATTTCGAGCAAGTTGGATTTATGGTCGTCAAAAGTAAGTTATTGTTTGGCTACCAGGTTAGCTCACCCGGTTAAGGCGCCGCTTTGTGAAGTGGTACTGAGCACCACAGCCCGGGTCGTGCTAGTGCACTGTAGCAGAGCGGCCCACAATTTGCTTCGCACTGCAGGGATATAAATTGGTAGGGGCTGCCAGCTTTGGATTATAGGATTTTAGTATTATTCATTGTTGAAGGACCTCCTGTTAGCCAGCTGGGTGCTCATCAATTTTTTTTTTTTTTTTTTCTTTCAATTTGACATCTCCAATCCCACCCGAATCTGGAATGCCCAATTTGAGAACTATGTTCAAGGCTTGCTTGTATGCGACCCCATGTTGCCAACTCGGGAGGGCGAAGACAGTTCGGGGCTCTCCTCCAAAGCACGCGCCTGTCAGGCACTGCTTCGCACACTCAAAGATCGTAGGTTCAGAACAAGAGCAGAGGATACCCAAACATAAGCAAGCTTAGAATCTTACTGACGAGCGCCCGGCTGGCCAACAGGAGGCGTGTGAGCAACGAACAAAGCAACTGTTTTTAGCATCCCATCCCGGCAGTCCCTTCCCAGTTTGTTTTCCCTGCAGCGCAAAGCCAATTGTGCGCTGCTCTGAAAAAGCTGTTGACCAGTGCCGGATGGTACAACTGGCGATCAAACCCTCGCCGTTGTGGTCACTACTGCTCCGCAATGCTGCACTTCAACCAAGTGAGCTACCCTGGCAGCGAGTGAACTTTGAAGCCTGTACATGTTTGGGTTCCCGCCACCCTTGCTTAATGGTAGGTTTCTCAAAAACCTAGTGGCTAAATGCATTAGCAACTAATATAGCTGGTTCAACCGTAACGTTATACCGTCAATGATTTCACGAAGTAAGTTAGCAACTATGCTTTTGGGAAACGCACCCAAGAGCTTGCTTCCCGCTCACTCGCCTGCACCCGAGGCTGTGGTTCGTGCTGGTATGCTTGCGGTAGCTGTTGGTGTTCAGCTGCATCCCAATTGTCGCCAATTTCTTTCTCATTTTCCATCTCTTCTACCTCTCCATCATCCTCATTACTGTTGCTAGTTGTTGAACTTGCACTTGAATCATCCTCTTCAACCCGATGTCCAAGTCAAGCAAAAATTCTGACATTTTTAGTGGATTTCAATGTCTTACTTGCAATGTAAAATATAACGTACATAAATGATAGCTTATGTGTCACAATGCATTCCGCAAGAAACATCACAGCTCTTGGCTCGATTCACGGTGCTGTTCAAGGGCAATATTGAGGGTTGCTGAAAGCCCGTTTTACATCCATGATTACTCTATTCCACTATCAACTCTGGGTGAAAAATGTTGATAGTTTGAGAGAGTATTACATGCCCTTTCAGATGATACCAAGTATGACTATTTTTAATTTATTTTCAAATCAAAACATGTCTACTTTAAACAGGGGTCATGCACTATTGGCAAGGATGGTTTTGATTTGGCTTTTGTGCAAAGGGGTTAAATAGAAGCATCACTGACATTACGCCAGAGCTGCCTTTGTCACTGCTTGCCATTGTCTGTGTTGCTGCTGTCATCACTACAGTGTTTGTTTACCATAAATAGCATGCTAGCAATTTTTTTTTTTTTGATGTAGCCAATGGCTAAAGTCAGCCATAGACAAGATGCAATGCGATGCGACAGCAGAAATTCATGGGATCGACTGCAATAGAGCAGACGGGAAGTGACTATCGCGATACTTGTATCAATTATTGATGCAATTTTTGATTTTTAAAGACCCCCTCCTGGCACTTCTAATAGTATGTAAAAAAAATTCTGCTATGATCATTATTGCTGGTTCTTGCTGGTATTATTTTTCCTTTTTTTTTTTTGGTCTTTTTCGTCCCGAATTGCGGCCAAACCGTTACAGACCGCTTTGACAGCTTTTGCTGTTGAGAGGAATAGTTAAAGGCTTGCGGACGGTGTGATAACTGTTACACTCTGTGCCCTAGTTTTCCCGCCATTTTGGCTGAAAGGTAAAACCTTCAAACATCTTCTCCAGAACGGCCGAACAGATTGCTTTCAAATTTAATATTCAACTTTAGCTGAAAAGGGGACACAAATTTTGAAGAAACTGTGAAGTTTCAGTAAAAACAGAAGAAGTTCGCTTGACCTAATAATATCTTGTGACGTCAGCAATTTTAAAATTCTCAAATGGAGTGACACAAAATACTGTTCTAGGTGTGGATTGACATCAGAAGATCGGATCTGCAGTTATTTTTTTTGTACGACAAACCGTTTTGGTGTTATTTCTTGAAAAACTGACCCACTTTGGCGGTCACGTGACAGAAAGTCATTGTCACTGGAACAACGAAACTTGGCATACTTACAGACCTTGAATGAATGTAACCAGTAGATCAAAATAGTGGCTCTGGACAAATAAACACCAGAGTTGTGGGGTCTCCAATATGGCGTAAACACAAAATTGTAATATATTGCTGTATTTTCGTCTTGAATTGCGGCCGAACCGTTACAGACAGATTCAACAGTTTTTGCCTGTTGAGAGGAGTAGTTGAAGGCTTGCGAACTATGTGATAACTGTTATGTTCCATGACCTCCTTTTTCTACGATTTAGGGTCAAAGGTAAAATCTTTAAACATCTTCTCCACCAGAACGGCAAAACAGATTGCTCTCAAATTTGATATACAGCTTCAGCTCAAAGGGCAAGAAAAAGTTTGAAAAAACGGTGAAGTTTCAGTAAAAACTGTAGAAGTTCACTGTGACCTGATTATATCTTGTGATGTCATCAATTCAAAAATTCCCAAACGGAGTGACAAAAGATATTGTCTTTTGATAAAGATATTGACAAAAGATAGGTTGTGGACTGACATCAAAATATCGAATCTGAAGTTATTTTTTTCGTATAACAAACCGTTTTTCCATTATTTCTATTTAAAATTGAAAAAAACTAAACCACTTTGGCAGTCACGTGACAGAAAGTCATTATCAGAAGAACAAGCAAATTTGGCAGACTTACAGACATTGAATAGACCTAATCACTCAATTAAAATAGCGGGACTGAACAAATAAACACCAAAGTTGTGGGGTCTCGAATATGGCGTAAACACGAATTCAACATGCACATTAAAAAATGATGGGTTGATTTTTTTTTAAACTCAACCATGGGGTTGCTTGAGTTGGGTCGATTTTATGGGTTGTTTTCTGAAATATTGGGTAATTTGGTCTAACTCTGCTGTCGGGTTGTCATAGTGACAGTCATGTGCCTGTTCTTTGCGGGCTTGGTGTTTCCCTCTTAGAGTTCTCCCGCGAGAAAAATCAGCAGTGGGAAGAGTTTACTGACGAATATGTAAGTATTTTGCATTTCAGTCGTTTTCTTTTCATCAGTTTTTGCAAAAGGGAATATAAGTGTTAACATAGGCAGCATTATCTATCCATCAGATTGATCTTGACACAGATTTACATTGGCAAAATGTAGTTTACCATCATTTTTTTCCTAACTTTGCATAATGTTGGGTAAATGCTAGCTAAAATAACGATTGGTGCTAACTGAAACTTATAGTTAAAAACTGAGAAAAGAGAACTATGAGGGGACGTTAGCTACCTAACTGCATATTATTTAACATAAATTTATTTTTCTGCATAATGTAATAGTCAAAATAAAGGTTTTTAATTAGGTAGCTAGCTAGCCAGCTAGGTGCTTCAGTTTGCTCCTTCCCAATGATAAAAAACATCGGTGATTGCCGGTAAGCTAGCTAGCTAGCTCATGTTCTTGAGTAGGTAACATGAACCATAGCTTATTTTCTGACTTTTGAGACGGGTGACTTGTTTGAAAAGAAAGATAAAATGGACCAGTGTGTCCCAACATTAGCGTTGGTAACTTGTAACATTAATATCCTGACAAAATTACAGCTGGCTGCCTTAACCTTACTTCTTGTCTATACTGCAACTTGTATGAGGATGGATGGAAGCTGATATTAGGTAACATTAAGGGAAAATATAGCCAGTGCAAGGAAGATTAGATATCTCCTGTCAGGCCAACTGCATTTAACATTTGTCAGATAGCTAGTTAGCATTAATATTAGGTTACCACCATAGGTTTGTTCGAAGTGGGGGATTTTAACAGGGCTGGCCAGCTAAATGTGACATTAACATTGACAGAATGATTTTTTATTGTGGGATTGAGTTAAGGCACGATTGTCTGAGTTAACTAACTAGCTAAGTCGCTCTACTGCATTAAAGTCTGCAGTTGCCGCTGTGTAAGTTGGACCTTAATGTTAGTTGGTTAATGTGGTATCTTCAGTTCTTAAGACTGACTGCTAGTTTGATTTTTATGATAAATGATGTCAACAACATTGGCTGAGAGAACAAATGTGCTTGACTGTCAGCAGGTAGGCAGGGTTTTTATAAATAGCTGGATGCGGAGGAGGTTCGGTTCTTGCGACATACCATTTAGGATGAGATGGTGGAAATTGAGGTTGTCCCAATCTGTGGGTCAAAGGACTAATACTGCTTGTTGTAACTGGTGTTAGATCTTGTTAAGATGTAGCTACATGGCTTTATATAAAGCAAGTGTGTGACATCTGTTATTTTAGTGGGTGCAATTTTGTGCAAGGTTTTTTGTCAGTCAGGGACAATAAAAATGTATGTGTGTTCCTCGAAGTCAGGTAATATGTATTGTAATTTCTCATATTCTGTCTGTTATACATACAGCCCATGTAGTCAAATTTTAAATGCTTTTTACTGAGAAATATGATGCCAAGTTATCTCACAGCTTTACCTGTTTGTCTGTCTTCCCACTGAAAGGTTGATGAAATCCCTAAAATGGATCACTTTGTTCAAGACAAACTGAAAGAGTAGGGGTTGGAGGCCCTGCAACAGAGTTTTGAAGGTAAAAATGAAAGCTTTGATTAATCTAATACTATGTAATATAGTAAAAATGACAACAAAAGCATAGGATATGAAGTGTATTTATTTTCAGTATAAAGGCCAAAGGCCCATGTACAATTAGTACAATGAGAAACAAATACATGTGGTGGTAGTGGCAACATAAAACAGTGAAAACATAAAACAAATAGAGGTATTGTTATAGCTATGCAAGTATATTAATCAATGACGTCCTTCTAGCAAGTGCTGATTTCAGGTAGACAGCCAAAGATGTAGCTATATGAACATTGGTAGATCTTAGCACAGAACAAAAATCATAATTGGAGCACTGAACAAAAGGTACATTTTTTACACGTATGTCATCATACATTTTACATTCACACACAAAATGATATTCATCTTCCAGTTTCGTAATACAAAACGGACAGTATCTAATACATCTGGCAATATTTTCTCGACCTGTGTTTTAGCTATCTCGAATTCACCAATTCTGAACAGTGTTAATAGGCAGCGGAGATCTTGCCTACAGATATTCAATAAATAACCTTCAGTCACGAAAGTTACTCTTTACTGTTCTATAGAAATCTAAATTTGAGTGAGAATACAATTCAGTATTCCAATCTTGAATATAGCGATCTTTAACTCTTTGAGTGAGATGAGAAATAAAAATTTTCAAATTTCCTACACCTTGGTTCTGCCAAACATGGCCGTACCGGAGCATAAAGAGAAGTTGTTTAACCTGGGATACCCACGTTTTCCTACCTGCCTCGTCAAGATTCTTAAGCATAGAATAACATTGAGAAGGAAATCTGTGTTCAGACATTTGTACAAGTTTACACCAGTACTTGATACTTCTCACACAACTTTCACAATATACAGTGGTGCTTGAAAGTTTGTGAACCCTTTAGAATTTGCAACATTTCTGCATAAATATTACCTAAAACATCATCAGATTTTCACACAAGTCCTAAAAGTAGATAAAGAGAACCCAGTTAAACAAATGAGACAAAAATATTATACTTGGTCATTTATTTATTGAGGAAAATGATCCAATATTACATATGTGTGAGTGGCAAAAGTATGTGAACCTCTAGGATTAGCAGTTAATTTGAAGGTGAAACTAGAGTCAGGCATTTCCAATCAATGGGATGACAATCAGATGTGAGTGGGCACCTTGTTTTATTGAAAGAACAGGGGTCTATCAAAGTCTGATCTTCACAACACGTTTTGTGGAAATGTATCATGGCACGAACAAAGGAGATTTCTGAGGACCTCAGAAAAAGGTTTGTTGATGCTCATCAGGCTGGAAAAGGTTACAAAACCATCTCTAAAGAGTTTGGAGTCCACCAATCCACAGTCAGACAGATTGTGTACAAACGGAGAAAATTCAAGACCATTGTTACCCTCCCCAGGAGTGGTCGACCAACAAAGATCACTCCAAGATCAAGGTGTGTAATAGTCAGTGAGGTCACAAAGGACCCCAGGGCAACTTCTAAGCAACTGAAGGCCTCTCTCACATTGGCTAAGTTTAATGTTCATGAGTCCACCATCAGGAGAACACTGAACAACAATGGTGTGCACGGCAGGGTTGCAAGGAGAAAGCTACTGCTCTCCAAAAAGAACATTGCCTCTCGTCTGCAGTTTGCTAAAGATCAC
This sequence comes from Gymnothorax javanicus, assembly GCA_029692085.1. Taxonomy (NCBI): domain Eukaryota; kingdom Metazoa; phylum Chordata; class Actinopteri; order Anguilliformes; family Muraenidae; genus Gymnothorax; species Gymnothorax javanicus. The sequence continues at coordinate 22,036,030 of CM056202.1, forward strand.
ATGGACAAGCCAGAAAGCTATTGGAAAATGTTTTGTGGACGGATGAGACCAAAATGGAACTTTTTGGTTTAAATGAGAAGCATTATGTTTGGAGAAAGGAAAAAACTGCATTCCAGCATAAGAACCTTATCCCATCTGTGAAACATGGTGGTGGTAGTATCGTGGTTTGGGCCTGTTTTGCTGCGTCTGGGGCAGGACGGCTTGCCATCATTGATGGAACAATGAATTCTGAATTATACCAGCGAATTCTAAAGGAAAATGTCAGGACATCTGTCCATGAACTGAATCTCAAGAGAAGGTGGGTCATGTGGCAAGACAACGACCCTAAGTACACAAGTCGTTCTACCAAAGAATGGTTAAAGAAGAATAAAGTTAATGTTTTGGAATGGCCAAGTCTAAGTCCTGACCTTAATCCAATCGAAATGTTGTGGAAGGATGTGAAGCGAGCAGTTCATGTGAGGAAACCCACCAACATCCCAGATTTGAAGCGGTTTAATACGGAGGAATGGGCTAAAATTCCTCCAAGCCGATGTGCAGGACTGATCAACAGTTACAGGAAACGTTTAGTTGCAGTTATTGCTGCACAAGGGGGTCACACCAGATACTGAAAGCAAAGGTTCACGTACTTTTGCCACTCACAGATATGTAATATTGGATCATTTTCCTCAATAAATAAATGACCAAATATAATATTTTTGTCTCATTTGTTTATCTGGGTTCTCTTTATCTACTTTCAGGATTTGTGAGAAAATCTGATGTTTTAAGTCATATTTATGCAGAAATACAGAAAATTCTAAAGAGTTCACAAACTTTCAAGCACCACTGTATGCTCATTCTCCCACATTCACCAAGAACTGCAATGTTCGTAGATGATTTGCCGACTCTGAGTACATATTTACAGAATTGTGTATGGAACTGTTCAAGAACAAGCCACTTTTGGCAACCCCAGATCTCTGAACCATATAAAATAATTGGCTTAATTTGGGTATCAAACATTTTAAAAAGTATAGATGGGGACAAGTTAGGCAATTTAAAATATATCTGTTTAATGGAAACAAGGGCCTTGCCAGCTTTATGCATTAAAGTCTGGACACACTTTGGCCATGAAAGCCTGTTTGAAAAAACAATCCCCAAATAAGTATAATAAGTAGCAATATTAATATCGATGTTGTCAAATTTCCATTTTTCATACTTTCTAAGTTTGCGTCCATTCCTGAACACCAAAATTTCTGTTTTAGTGAAATTTACCCATAAACCCTATTTTTTACAAAATGAAGACAATACATTAATTTTCCGCTGTAAATTTACTACAGAGTCGGCAAACAAACATAAATCATCGGCATATAATAACATGGACAATTCAGGAAAATCCAAACCGACAAATATACCTCTACCACCGTGCGACTGCAATTCTTCATTTAATTGATTTATAAACATTGCGAATAATACGGGACTAAGGATACACCCTTGTCGGACTCCACTCAAACAGTCAAAGTATTCTGATATACTACTTTTGGATAATTTAACAGCGGCTACAGTCTTGGAGTACATATTTCGTATGATACAAAGCATTTTACCTTGGATACCTTCAAAACGTAGCACATACCACAGGAGATCTCTATTTACACAGTCAAATGCCTTGTGAAAATCAACGAAGAGGCAGTAAAATCTACCTTTAGATTTGGAGAGGTACTTCTGCGCAAGAGCCTGCAGAGTAAACACATGGTCGACTGTAGAATAACCCGAGCAAAAACCAGCTTGACATTCTGGATATTTCTCAAAATAATCTATGAAAACTTTTAACCGATTATTCAGAACACTGGTGAAAACATTACCACAGATGTCCATGAGATAAATGCCCCGATAGTTGTTAACATCATTTATATTACCTCGTTTGTGCTAAGGGGAAACTATACTTTTACTCCAAGCTTCAGGAGAATCACCAGATGTAAAGATCTTATTAAACAATACATTCAAATACGTAAGTAAACAATCACTGCCATATTTCCACATCTCTGGAGGTAGACCACCTGGACCTGGTGATTTACCGCATTTTAGGTTTGACAAGGCCCATGCAATTTCATCAGATGTAATATTAATATTCAAAATACTATTCACTTTTTCGTCAACTGCAGCGTCATTACTGCAAATTTTGTCACATACAACATCTTGCGAGAATTGGATAAGACTATCATCAACATTGATATCAAAATTAAGAACACTTTTGAAGTACTCCACCAATTCACTGCTCGTAATAGTTGAGGAAACGGTGACAGATTTTCCTAGGACTGTCTGCTATTCCTTGTGCCGAATCTCAGAATGGGGGAAACACACACACACACACACACACACACAGACACACACATACACACACCTTCACACACACACACACACACACACACACACACACACACACACGCACACACGCGCACACGCACACACACGACCCGCAAGCACTCCAGCTCAAATGAAAAACTTAGTTAAAACCTATATTCAACATAAAATTCAAGGATATACTTTGAAACTCACATTTTCCAGCTTTCTACACACGATTTTATCATTTCTTAAAGTTAAAAAACTTTAAAATGATACATGATATAACATAACTGATACATTGACCTAAAAGGTCCTGCACATTTATTCATACTGAAAGAAAAAATAACGGGTATATTTCGACTCCTTGACTGTTTTTAAAACAAAGACCTTGCATATAATTTAACAAACTAACACACACACACACACACACACCGACCCGCAAGCACTCCAGCTCAAATGAAAAACTTAGTTGAAGCCGAAATTCAACATAAAATTCTAGGATATACTTTGAAACTCGCATTTTCCAGCTTTCTACACACGATTTTATCATTTCTTAAAGTTGAAAAACTTTAAAATGATACATGATATAACATGATTGATACACTGACCTAAAAGGTCCTGCTTGTTTATTCATACTGAAAGAAAAAATAACAGGTATATTTTGAATCTGACTGTTTTTTTTTTTTAAATGAAGGCCTTGCATATGTAAACACCGTGCAACTAGGCCAAAGAGGGTCCTAGCTGAGGTGGAAGGTCTCAGTGTATTTGCCTAAACAGCCAGGGAAAAGAAAGTCTTTCCGGTCTCCATTACAATAATGGGGTCTGGCTACAGTGTCAGCACTAGGCCACTGCCTCCGGCCAAACGTGATGACGTCGACTCACGTTCCGCTTTCAAGTAAGCCTGAAGCGTGACTCGCGGATGCTGCAACCCTCATATCTTAGCGGTTACAATACATCTGACTCCATATCAAATTTGGGATATAAACTTTAGTTGTAACCATTTGCAGTTACGATTAACTTATGCGTTTGCATAAATATTGATCTGACCCCAATTTATGAATTTAGAGCTATGTTGTGCATTGGACCCATACTGGTCTATACCTTACTCCGTCGGACCAAAACATCTGTACAGCCCAATCCGGTGAACTAACTCAGAGGCTGGCGGTATTATTAAGTGTGAAAATTTGACATCGAAAATAGCTATGACTAGGATTACCAGGGCCCAAAACGAGTAACTCCAAAGTTTAACGGATGCCGTTCAGTGACCTGGGGGTTATAATTCTAAGATCTCCGTTCAGTGACTGAGATGGTAACGAAATTCGCCCCAACCACTCAGTATAACAGAATCTCCTCAAGGCCTATCAAAATAACACTCATTACAGCGTGGAAAATCCACCTTATAACGCAGACCAAGCGTGTTGATCAGGCATGCGATTACAGTCCTGCGTTACTCAATTAGGAGGCAGGGTTCCGGACTGGAAGGAAATATGTTAGTCAGAATCCGAATCCCACAACAGAATGCAAATTTAAATTTATTTCGCAGGGCAGGTACAAGCTTAAATTAGAAACCAAATTATACCGTTCCAGAAAATATCAAGAAGAAGTCAAATCATACCTGGCGCAGGTCATAACTACACATATACACAAAGTGTACAATGCGGGAAGAATGAATACCAGCTTCCATAGCAATATCACGTCTGCACACGGCTGCAAGAGCACGTGTGAGAAATCGCCTAAGATCTTCCATGACTAGATTAAAGCTACCCACGGCATAGAGATGCGCGTGGGGCAAGTTGAGTGCAATCTTCCATTGTGATAACGGCTACACACATACAGATGCATGTGTGGGAAGTCGTCTACGATCTTCCCTAACTACTATTGGCTACACAAGGCATGGAGATGCACGTGTGGGAAGTCGGTAGCGATCCTCCTCAAATCCTTTGTTTCCCTACCTTTTATGCCCAGACTCAAGACGCGCTTCCTATAGCAGGATCATAAATCATTTGGGTAATCAGGAAGGCAACGCCTCCTCAGAGGGAATTTGGGAGGGGACATTACCACGAGGAGAAGGAGAAGTATATTTCTTTTCATGCTTATCGAATGAGGGTTTAGTATCATTCCAATCCCTTCGAAATCTGCTGCAATTTCAGGAATTTAGTGGAGTAAATGATACCAAACACAATATGCTTGCAGTACAGTTTGCCATGAAACGTCAGTTACAGTCCAGAATTACAAAGATACCTGGTATTAATGTTCCCAATCATCTTATGTCATATAACAAAAATACACATTGGATTTGCAACATTACGGGAGGTAATGTGAATTATTTTGCTGGTGTAGTCTCTGAAAAGTCCAGTTTATGGCACTGCAGCATTCTCTCTGCCAAAGTTGTCTCAGCCTTTTTTTGGGGGGTTTGCAAGACGTTCAACGCCAACCTTTACCTCAGAGATTGTCCATTAACCCCGAGGCTGGTGGCCGCTCCAGCTGCGGCAAATGAAGTTGCGCAGACTAATTGACGCCATACAGACCCTAATTGAGTCTGCTCCCATGACCTCAGAGGTCTCTCCCAGGTGCTGGGGCCCTTAAGACAATAAGGGTCTGTTCGCCAGAGTTCTGCTTTCCAGCGCGGCTTACACATATAATCAGGGGCCAGGCAGGAAAGCTGCCGGGAACCTATTGTTTTGGCCAGTATTCTTCTTCTTCTTCCTAGGAAATCCTACTTCCCATATATGAAAAATCACCAAACTTTGCATAAAGGTCCAGTCCCATGCCACATTGCCTCAGCTGCAAAAACAGGCCAATAGTCCTGATGTTGGCACTACAGCAAGCCTCTAAAATTCAAATTTTTGAAAATTCACAACAAATCAACCATATGTGCTACAGAATTGCAACTTTACCAAAATGTAGCCCCAATACTTAAAAAACTTTTGTCCACTTAAACTTAGTACAAATTATGAAGTCACTCTGTTTTTTTTCAAAAACTGTAAAACTTATAAAACTTTTCTTGCCCCACAATTTTTGCTCAATTGTCACCAAATGTGCTGTACTGAATCTTCAGATCGTCCTCCACAAAAATACCACCCGGCGTTTCAATATTTGAAAAATTGGAGCCTTCAGTGCATGAAAATGTTTGACTGTAAACAGTACTGTAAACATATACCAGCCAATTCTTGATAAATACATTTTCAATCTTCCTGAAAAAAATTGATAATATTTTAGAGTCATGGTTGATGAAGTTTGCCAAATATCAGAATTTTTTCTCAAAAACTGAATTTTTGAAACCATTTTGAATTCTGCTCTCATGGAACTATTGGAGTCAATGTAAGAATGGCATTTTTAAACATTAGATTTTCTCTTATGAAGCAAAACACTTATTGCTAAAAACAAATCACCAACATTTCTATGCTGTCAAGCTGCAATTTATGTATTATCAGATTTTTGTCTTGATAACAGAAATTTTAACATTTTGACAATTTTTGAAATCTCCTTGACAGCTGCTGCCTGGCTGGCGACTCCCTGAGTCGATTAATGAAGTGTGGTAGAAGAAGGCACTCTTCTCCTCCCCCTTACCCATCATCCTGTCTGTACCTGGCCATTCAACCAATCCAGTCCCATTGTTATCTTTTGAATGTCCCTCCACCCCCCCCCCCTGTTGATCATTCATTGGTTTTCTCTGCCATTTGTCCTTTTGTATCCAATCAGTTCAATCTTTACTGTCAAGTACAGCCCACCTTGTTTCAACATAAATCTCTGGGCCTCCATCTTTAGGGGCTCTTGCCATGCTGGTACCAGCCAGAGCCACAGACTTCAGCAGTTGGTTTTCATTGGTATGATTCACCATTTGTTCACAATTGTAACAGTACAATAAACTTGATAAAAGACTATTTGTCGTAATCTCTTGGTTCTACGACAATTATTGGCGTAATCGGCAAGTCTCCGAACCTGTAACGACCTTCATCTCCCAGCTACAGAGAACTAGGACTGTCGGCACAACAAAGCAATGGAGGTAAAGATTAATTCTTTCTCCTGTTTCTCTGTAGCAGAGAGTTGAAGTCCTGATGGCAAACCATTTGTACCACTGCTGATTCTGTGTTTTATATGATTGGACAACAGAAATTGCCGCCAAGCTTCCTACTAATAAAAAAGGGTCTCATGAGTCGTGCAATTAGAACTAAGTAAGTAGTTCACGTCTTAAAGTAAGTTAGGATGAATTGGCACTGGGTAGTAACGCGTAGCAAGTATACTGGTCGGGTACCTATACTGTGTGCCAGATGTAAAGTAAGTTGCATTGTTGAAGTTGATTGGGGCGAATTTCCTTGTCCACTACATATAAAAAAGAAAATTTGGGGGTATATGTTAACTGTATAACTGTGTGTGGGCGTGTCCTGTGTGTGCACATGGTAAAGTTTACCGGTGCGTGTTCAGTGGAAAAAGTCTAGTTTCTGGGGAAGCAAGGAATCTATGTTTTAGCAGAAAATGTGAAAGAGATAGAAAAACTATTGTGTATTGGACTCTCTGGTGATTCTGGAAATCATAGTTTTTGCTAATTTGTTTATATGAAGCAAAGACTTACTTTCGGGGGTTAATTTATGTTTGTCTTCATTGTTGTGGTAAGAAATGTATTGTCCAATAGGTGGCCTATCAACTGGAAAAGTTTGAAATGTTTCAGATATGAGAGAGCAATATTCTGTGAGCAGAGAGTTGGCTGGTGATTGTGATCTTATAGAGTGCATTACCTAACAGTATGTGGTCTGAAGGTCTCCTGGTAGTGCAAGATGGTTTGTGGAAATTGGCTGATGGATGGATCACATTAAACCTGTGATATGCATGGTGGGATGGTTCGTGTTGATCATGGATGGTAAAAGTAAGGTCAATCGATTTGATGGAATGAGCGATGAAAAAAACTAGCCATTTCAAAAAAAAAAAAAGCTTAATGTTGGAAAAGGCTATTTTATTTGCCTACATTTTGAAAGTGTCAGTTATGTCTATTGTGTCTGATCGTTGCAAAAGTAATAGGCCTACTGGAACATTTAAAATCCTGAAGAATTTAACTGCATGTGAACATGCATAAGAATTAGAACCTTGGATCTTTTCCAATGCGAATGAATGGGACAAAGGAAAGTGCACTGATGTGTGTGTGTGCCTGTGTGTGTATGTATTCTGAGCTCAGATTGTGTGTGTGAAAATCAGTGTGATAAGCCTAACTATGTGAGTGTCTGCAAATAACTGCATGGCTGGCATGTTTGTTAGTTCTTCCTTTGTTGGATTGAATGCCGTAGTCATTTTATACCATAAAGGAATATATTTGCAGTATTTTGAAAATTAACGCTCAGTATGGGCTATGTATACACTATGTATTTGATTTTAGTTTAAATATTTCTAGATAATATTTGGTTCAGTTGAATACTAGTGATTCATTATGATATATAGGAATATTCTTTAAGGCATAAATGCATTTTTCAATGAAAATCCGTGATAGCTTTGTGAATCTCGCCCAAGAATGTTTGATTCTGGAACCCCATGCGGTCTTTGGCATATAGCATTTTTCTTTTTATTTGCTCATTTGGGCCAAAAAATGCTCACTATGAGAGGAGTAAAAGCTTCTTTATTTTGCCATTTTTGATGGCCCGATTATTAAATTAAATTAAAATTAAAATTTTAAACTATGTCAGTGATATCCAATTACCAAATTGTTTCTTTGTTTGTTTTAGCAATGCTTGGATTTTTCAGCTGAATTTTAAAAGAACATCAGAGAAATCCACTTATTAATTGAACAAACAAAGCTGAGTAAAATTGCCGTACTTTTTATTTTTCTGTTGATCTGACCTAAATGCCATAGCCAATCAAAATCCTTACATTATTGCCAAGTGATGCGTCATTTAAAAGAAAAATGCAATTAAGCTGAGAATTCTTGCATGTACTATTAAGTATAATCCTGTCAAGGCCACTGGCATAGCAACATTTTCTCTGTGGTTTGGCGTTGAGACTTTGACTACTGTAGAAAAAGTTAGCCTGCCAGCAGTCAGAATTTAATAATAATGATGCTACTATAGGAAAGTACCTACAACTCTCTTTAAAGTGGGCAGCAAACAATGTACTTGCCATTGCAAAACATCTTAATTATTGGGAATTAGCCTCAGAAAAGTAACATATGCTTTGTCTGGGTAATATTCTGCATGACTTAACACTTCAACAGTACATTTCCAGGTCTCTGTATTCCCAATTGCAAGACAGAGGAAAAGCCACTAAAACAATTTATTGAAGGTGGAAGCGGTAATTTAAAGTTACTCTTTGAAGAGGTAGTGGGCTTCAACCATGGTTATTTTAACAGTCCTTAGTTACCCTTAACACCCAACCTCCCTCTGATTAGCATTGACAGGGACAGACTGTGGAAGTGGACTATGATAAGACACCACATGGCAGAACTGCTTGCTTTGATGAACAAACTCGAAGCAGAGATGAATAGGAAAACCTTAAAGTAGCCAAAATGATCAGCTAATAATCATTGTCTTAGGAAAAGTGTGGATTTTCATTTTTTTTTCTTCAAATGAGATGATTTGTAGAATAATAATTTAGAATCCCAATTGCTTTATGCTTTGACTCATGATGATTAGCTTGTCATTGTCTCTTAAATATAAATAATATTGATAATGATTATGATATTAACTATTAGAGTATTGCATATTTTTGCTTTTGTCAATTTTCTATTTGCTTTTAATAATAGTCGATAATTAATTACATATCTACCTAGACTATAGATATTTCTTCTCATTTTAACCACTTCAAATGTTTCATAACCGTAAAAGCAACAGAACTTACAGTTGTATGAAAATGTATTGTGTATGCTCTCGCAAAAGAAGCTGTCATAGGAAATAAGTAAATAAATAATTTAGTTACAGCAATAATCTATGACGTTTCAAATTGCTTCTGTTGTGAATCAAGGATTTTATGTTTGATGTTGTATGTTTTTGCTTAGATTTATTAGTTTCATTGTGTTTAGTTAATGTTTTCTTGTGTGACTGTTCATGTTTTTTGAATGCTTGTCTCTTGTCTTCCTTGTACTGAGCTCCCTTTTGTGTTTCCCAAGTGTGGTGTCTTGTCTTGTTTCCATTCACAATCTTTTCCCCTGTTTTTTCTGGTTGGGTACTTCCTGCTTCCTCCTTCCTGTGCTTGTTAACTGTCTGCACCTGAGAATAGTTTAGCTGAGGCACGGGTGATTAGAAATGGGTAGGACTACACATTAGAGCAGAGTAGTTAGGCACGGTGATTAGTTAGTTTGAAGAAGCAGGGCACACCTACTTCCCCAATCTGTCCTATCACCATCCTTTGCTGTTCTAGATTCCGCCTCCTCTCCAGCTGTCCTTTATTACTTGGGCTAAACACTCTGATTAGTTTGTTTATAAAAACCCCACTTTTCCTCTTGTCAGTGTCGATTCGTTTCGTTCCTTTGCTCAGTCTTGGTCGTCTCGTCTCTGCCTTTCTTTCTAGTGAGCTTCTGCGATTGTTGTAAGATTTGTCTGCGTGTTTCATTGTTACCAGTTGATATTTTGTATTTGCGTCGAGTGATTGTGAATTTTGATTGCTAGTCTTTCGTTTTCCCATATTCCCTTGCATTCCCTTCGTTTAGTTAATTTCTTTGTCTCCCTTTCCCCTATCCAATTACCCTTTCCCCTTTTCCCCGATTTCCCTTAGTTTAGATACCCCTTTGTTTCTGTATTTTGTGCTGACGGATTTTCTGGTTTATAGATCCCTTGCCTGTCCCTGGTTTACGATTCTGATTACCTGTGATATTCCTGATTCTGGCTTCTGACTTGTTTCTGTTTTTTCTGACCGTGAGCATTGAACATTCCCAGTCTAATAAAAGACGCTCTTCTGAGCTTGATCCGCGATTGGAGTCCTCGTATGTTCATTACAGCTTCCTGTTTAAAAAGGTAATTAAAAGGAAGTAAATTTAATTCATAAATCAATTCATTTCCATTCAGTAAAAAGGAGTATGTCATTATTTACATGTGTGAGTGGTATGTCTGAAATCCTGATACGAGGGGAAAACATTGAAGCATTTTATTTTTTCATTTAAAACTGAGGTACTAACTGCATCTATTCTTTATTTCTAGAAACAGAGGTGATGCAACCACCAACAGTGCCATTCACATATCCTCGGTCACTGTCCCCTTTGAAGTGTCATAAAGTTAACCAAAGGAGACGGCTGGGACATGTGTACTGTAGGGTAATTGCATGCAATGAGGGTACATTGCCCTAACTCTTACATCCCATTGTTTCCACAGGAACACTTTGCTGGCTCAGGAAGACCCCAACTAATCCTGAGTGTCTCATTTCAAAATGCTTCCAATTAACTTTCACTCTTTCTGATTCCTGCAGGTTGAGTTGTAATAAATTACCTTGGTCATGTCTTGTCTTAGTCTACCTTGTTGTTGGCAATTTGGCAGGTTGCTTTTCTAAAAATTTCTATACAGGCATCAAGGATTCGAAGACCTGACTTAGCCATTCACACCTGGGGAACAGAAGCTTCATTCATACTCTTTTGGCTGATTTGGGTTTCTGGATTTCAGCACAAACTCTCAACATGTTAGTGAAAGCGACGGTTTGACATCAACTAGGGCACAAGAATCCCTGTCCACCCTTTTGGCTCCTGGGAGCCATTTCTTCTGATATGCATCGAACTGAGGACACGCATTTAAATTCGAGCTAATATGTGCACCAACGCAGGCGGCCGCCGGACCTCAGACAAGATCTACAACATTAACCGGATTCGTACAGGAAAAAGGACATTTTCATATGGACAAACTGCAGTTATGTTTGTGATTGTGATTTGTGAATTACATGTAAAGAGTGTGGGTTGATACAAAAATAGGTTGAGAGGATTGATTAAATTCTATTTTATAATACGGCAGTTAAAAGACTGGAACATATAGGTTCCTTACACTGGAGGCCAAAGGTAGTGTGCCTTAAAAGTTCATAAAGTGAGGTAGAACTACATATGCGTTAATCCAGATAAGCCTAATTTACCTTTATAATATTTTTCAGAATTAAATTGAAAGGTCCTACGAAACAGCTTCTGACCAGCCTATTATGTGTATCAGCCCCACTCTCTGAATTAATCTCCAGATCATATCATATGTGACATAAATTGCTGAATGTCTTGACATATGAATATCACAATTTCTAATATTTCACCATTTTACTTCACAATTTACCTCATGTAAATATTCTATTGTTATTTTCATCTGTAACTGTTTATTTTTTAATTTCACTTTAAATTGAATGCCTAAATAATTTGATATTGTAACCTCCTTTGGATTTTTTCCCTCTGGGGTTTTTTCCAACTGGTTGGTTACTTAGTGGCGCATACAATCTTTTTACTTTCCCTGGTCAAGTGTGGGAAAGTTTTTGGTTGATGTGCTGGTTTGTTCTGTGACTTCTATTGTTACTGATTTTAGAAAAATTACTTTTCAAACCATTATTTCATGGGCCATCATAAAATTTGTTTGATTGGTACAACAACTAACTTCAGATAATAGACTCATAGAACAAACCGAGGTAGCATACTTTTAATTTAGTTTTATTTTTCTCCCTTTTATTTAATTTTTTTCATATTTTTATGCCATTTTCTGTATATAAAAGAAAAAAGTGAGGAATTGTGGTAGAAGAAGGCACTCTTCTCCTCCCCCTTACCCATCATCCTGTCTGTACCTGGCTATTCAACCAATCCAGTCCCATTGTTATCTTTTGAATGTCACTCCACCCCCCCTCTATTGATCATTCATTGGTTTTCTCTGCCATTTGTCCTTCTGTATCCAATCAGTTCAATCTTTACTGTCAAGTACAGCCCACCTTGTTTCAGCATAAATCTCTGGGCCTCCATCTTTAGGGGCTCTTGCCATGCTGGTACCAGCCAGAGCCACAGACTTCAGCAGTTGGTTTTCATTGGTATGATTCACCATTTGTTCACAATTGTAACGGTACAATAAACTTGATAAAAGACTATTTGTCGTAATCTCTAGGTTCTACAACAGAAGCCACACACCTGTTCTCACTTCCAGCCAATTAGCTCAATGAGTTAGGAGTTGATTCTTGGTGTCAGAGGTTGTGAGGTCAAGCCCCAGCTATGGCAGAATGGACATTGTAATGTTGATGTTCTTGTTATTTGCTTATTTAGGAACTTATTGTTTTCCTCAATCAGCGTTTAAATTTAAAAACTTTGAAAATTCCTACCAAACCAGCCGTACGTGCTACAGTATTGCAATTTTTCACCAAAATGTAGCCCCAATACTTAAGAAACTTTTGTCAACTTAAACTCACTACATACCTTCAGACCCAGCAACAAGAAATATTGTTTTCTGATTGGCTGATAGCTCGCTAATTCAAGACAGCTGTATGGATGGACTAAGCAGAAAAACCTGTCTTTGCCTCTGAGGTTCCATCTCTTCTCAAAGTGAGAAATGTCATGTGTGGTGTGTGAGTGTGTGTCTCATGCCCAATGCACGAGAGCCCTTTTGTTGTTGCAGCACGTCTGCAGCAAGCATCTTCCTGTCATGTTGATGTCAAAGAGAGGGATATCCTCAACTGAGAATATTCATGCCTGAAATAATCCATTATGAAAATAGTTGTGTACTAACTATTATGTATTTAAATATCTGATTTATTGACAAATCGTCGCTGCTTTATTTCTTATTTTAGTCCTAAAATGCGCTAGAAGAAGTTTGAAATGCATGTAACTCTTAAAAGTTACTTGCTAATTAGCTCAGTGAGATGAAGGATACTAGGCTATTTGGTGTCAGAGATTATTAGTTCAAATGTCAACCAATGCAAAATGTACGATGCAATCCCACCTTTCTTATTATCCTCCATTTTTTACCTCTTGTTGCTCAGAATTGCCTAAATTTGCCTGGCCCCGATATCGCTGCAAAGCAGCTTTAATTTAACACACACACACACACACACACACTGCCCTCTGCCCATAGGGGGAGCGCTAACACTGCTCCACAGCAGCCGCACTGATAAGGCTGCCTGCAGATGTGTCTGCACTTCGCAGATTTTTTTTTGTTGCAGTCATTTTTAATCGGCCGTGTGAGGGCTGGCATCGGCCGATGCCGATTAAGTCAAAATGCCTAATAATCGGCCTAATTAATCGGTGGCCCGATTGATCGGTCGACCTCTAATCATTTCTATCTTTTAAGAAATTTTGAATTGAAATGAAGTGATGTTTTTGTGTGTCCTTTTTGTGTAACATGAGTTACCAAGCTGTTGGTGCCTCCAATTCTCACATTTCAAGGGACAGCACTTTTCTTTCTCACTGGTGTATGTATATGGGTGGGATCTACCTATGTGCCAAAAAACAATTGTCACAGGTGACTGACAATGACATGACAGCTGATTGAAAATTGTTATTAGCCTTAAAACGTAACATGAGTTACCATGGAATTGCCCATATATGAGAAAATAAATGACCAGTGGAACATCAAATGTCCTAACCTGCATTTTCTGTCAAATCTTGTCCTGTCTGACACATTAGCATATTGTGTGACAATTGATTAATTGATTCATATCACAATATTACCTCACTTGTAACAGATCTTATGTCACGTCTTTTTCCCCCGTATATGGGTCTGTATAGTGTTTCGCATTACATCATTAGAAAATAAACAGCCTTCAAGTACTTTCAATTTTGTGTGTGTGAAACAAATTCAGAATCAGGACCGTGAAACTACCCTATAATTGTCTGAGACTCCCTTCAGTTGACAGTATCAAAACCTTTAGAATCCTGTGAGGGTAAACTGGAATACAGTAATTTCAGAATACAAAAATTTGCTCGCAAAGCCAGTTTCTAAATTGCATGCTTTAAAAAAAAGCTTGACTAAATCAATTTTCCAGCCAGCAAAATTGTTCAATCTGAGTGATGGATCAAGGGAAGATAATTGAGGGAAGAGTGGAAATGTTATGATCATAATATTGCATTTATTCCCTCTCTCATCTCAAATTTCAATTTGTGGACAAACAGCCAAATAAAGGAAAAACATCAAAGTGGATGTATGTAATAGGATTGGTGAGGCTCGGTAACCCTGAGTTCCCAGTTTGGAAAAATAAAAATTGTTTTAGCATTCATCGACAAACAGGCTTAAAACTGCTGCAGCTTGTTCCACGACCAAACAAAATCAACTCATTACACTGCAGCATGTGCTGCTCGAACCCTGTTGTGATGTATGAAAGGGCAGGAGTAAAATCTTCTTCTCCTTGTCTCTTATTTGGAATGTCATATTTTTTCTCCCCTTCCACGACCCTTACGTTAGCCGTAAAAAGAACAGACTGTCTTGGTCCAGACCAAGAATCAAGTGCGGAAGCTTTGTACAGTCCAACAGGTTGTTTGTTGACCTCTTTTACGGTAATTATGGGACGGAACCACTTAGGAAGAGGTGGGGAAGGAACCCCAGAATAAGATAGCTCAGTTCAGTACAGAAGTTATGGACAAAGCTGAGCTGTCAGTCAGCCAGGTGGCATGCGCACTTTTACAGCAGCAAACTGGCTCATATGACGATGGAGTCGCTGGAGAGGAACTCGGTTCCAATCCTGATGACTGTAGCAGGATTGTTTCCTTTTAAGCACCTTGAGGCTTCATATCCCTCTGAGAATAAGATCATGAGCCTTCAGGCTTCGTACCTGTCGAGAACTGTTTGTGTTTCGAAATAGCATTTATTTATTTGTTTATAGAGGACATTAAAGTCTTCCTACAGACTATTAGGAATTCAATTCAGTTTGAGACTCTGTGTGGAAAACAAATTTCTAATGTAGAGACTCAAAAAGAATGTGATTATATTTTACTTGAGGCATAACTAATATAATGTGACACATTCTATCAGTAATATCCCAGTGAAATGAAACACAAATTATTTCTTTGCATGACAGAGAGGCTGATGTGGTGCTGCAGGTAGGAACAAAATCACTGGGTGGACGTCCTACAAGGCTGAGATCTTGTGAATAAGGCCCGTATTCAGAAACGACACTCACACTAATTGAGTGTGAGTGAGTACTAAAACTTAGTGTCAGGTTATACAAAATGAGTCAGAGGTTGCCCTAACACTCATTTGCTTTCAGAGACCTCACTCACACTGAAAATAGTGTCTCTTTCTGAGCGAAGGTTGAGTGCAGGGAACACCTCCCTTGAGCCGCACTAACTTGCTCCGGTATTTCGTTGTCATGGCTTTCAGGTGGTTACAAACATTGGAAACTCTGGATCATTTACAGCCACGTGCTCGACGCAATCGCAACTACGCAAATTTTAACTCTAATGATGATAAAGATGCTGGTAACTTGCTGACTGACCACCTGGTTTCAGTGGTTACGAACTGCACTGTGGTGAACTCGAGGTTAGCATTTGTGTACCCACCAGTGGCTACTGGTGAACTGGCAATAGGGGAAGCTCAAAACCATCCCTTAAAAATAATGATTGGACATGACCTGTTTTCAATCATTTAATAAAATTTTATTCCCTTGAACTCCAAAAATCCTAAGGATTATCATGCGTCACCAGTTCTACTTGTTAAGTTAGAATGAGCACTGATAATGATTGCCCGGTTTTCAATTCATTTAAATTACCATTGCAGAAACTCCGAAAACTCTCAACATTATCAGGCGTGGCCAGTTTTCATTAATGACGCATATCTGTCAACTCTCACGCATTCGGATTTCTCGCGCTTTTCTTTACTCATGGGTTGGAAAATTCTGCGCTCAGCTGGCTCGTGGGGTGCAGTGCGGATTGGTCTGCGAGGCTCATTAAGCTGTAAGTCACGAGAATCCATTCTTTTCTACATTCTTAATTGCTGAATGTGAAGGAAATGTCTGGCACATTTCACAGCTTGTTGCTTAGTGAGCCAGTGAGCCTCGCGGGCTGTCCTGCGCCTTTCGCTAGCCCCTCGACCACAGAATTTATGAAGACATGCTGATATTTTACGTCGTCATTTATGTGCGAAAGAAAAGCCTCAATTTTGTGAAGCAAAGTATAATAACGCTGTCAAAAATAAATTTGTCGTTTTACCAATTAGTCTGAGAAACTTTCTGATCAAAAAAAGTAAACTGCGACAGGTTTAGGACATTCAGCACTGAAGGGTAAGGATTGTGAGTCCCTTTGCAGCAGCCGACGCACCGCCTGTGGTACCCAGTGCCCACTACTGTCAGTTATGCTCGAGTGGCGATTGTGAATAGCAACTGGCGAGGAGTGGGACCGCTCTCTCAGTTAGTGGTGGGTCGATCTCTTTCTCACACTCCAGTTACATTTCAATCGTACTCACTATATGGTGAGTGGAGGGTGAGTGTGAGTGTCGTTTCTGAATATGGGCCTTAGAGTCACTGGATAATTCATGATAGTGGTGAGGCAGTCGTTTATTAGTGATGTTTGTGTTGTTATTTCATCATCTTTAAATGACTCTTCTACAACCTTCATGAGGTTTATTGTTTCTTATATCATACAGTGCCAGGCAATTAAAAATGTTGCACACATTAGAATTTTGTTGGACCATCTTAAGCTTTGATAAGCCTTAAACCTTAGATTGTATTAATTTGGTCAGATCACCGATGGATAAAGTGTTTAATAGCAAATTCAATAATCAATTAAAACATTTCTTGGTAGTATTTTAAGAAGAACCTCTTATTCTTTCAGTCTCATATAAGCAAACAAACATTACTGCTAAGAACACAAGAAGACTTTTATTGGTTTCAACTGTCAGGGAAGTGAAGCTTCAAGGTCCCCTATTATGCCACCAGGTGCACAGCTAATTAGCCATTATGAGCCAGTTCAAAGTCTCCCCTACCTGACATCACAAGGGGGAGTAACCACCCAGAGTAATGAAATCTGATTGACTGCTTGGCTGAAGGTGATCAGTTCTTCTTGCCTCTGATTGGTTACTTCCCCATGTGCTGTCAAGAGGGAAAAGATTTTGAAATGGCTTGTAATAACAAATTAGCTGTGCACCTGGTGACATAATAGGGGACCTTTAATTGAAGTATGTGCAATGTCCAAATCCAGCAATTTTATCAGTTAGATGCTCTCGCTTAATGTCCAGCACTCTGAATACCAAATAAAAGTGATTCAGCTGTTAAAACCCCTCATTTATCCAACATGTTATACAAATTTATTCTATTAAATTTATTAATTAAGACCAAAGATATTAACAATTAAATTGCTGAATTCGGTGATAGACAGAGCAATCTGTTGGATCAACCTTTACCAAAAGCACAACTCAGAGTCAGATTCAAAAGTAAGGAGATTTAATAAAAGTTGCAACAGAATATACGTCTGTCTACAGACGAGGGTCTACTATCATAAAGAAGAATTAAAAAGACTTGAACAATCAAAGTAGATGAAAAAAAGAAAACACCAAACCAAAGCTTGTATCTCCTGAAATTGTTCCAAAGTAGGCCAAGATCCAAGTTTCTGAAACAGAAACAGAGAAATCTTCCAATGAAAATGGCAGATGATTTAAAAAAAAAAAAAAAAAAAAATCCCAAATCCAATGCACAGATGTTAAAATTCCTAGCTGCTCTTAGATTGGCAAAAGCCCTTGTTGGTTCAAAAAATAAATATTGCAAAGGCACTCCGTTTAGAAAAAAGTTTGAAAAAGCCTTTAATATTCACATGGCAAATAAGTAAAAATACAGGGACCTTTGCGTTGCGGCCAATTTGGCCTTCATCAGGGCATTGATTGAACCAAACCCTTGTTGGTTTTCTGAGTGCCAAAAAGTCCCAAAGCTTCTCCGAGCCAAAAAGCCCCTGCTGGTTTTCTGGGCACCAAAAAGCAGTTACTGTGTATGCAAACGTGAAAGGAAAGGTCCACATTTTTATGTGGTTGGGGGGGGGGGGTTACGCAGTGGATGTCTGCAGGTGTGAGAAATGGTCAGTCTCCCATGAAACTGGCCATTCATGTATTAAAATGCCCTTATGTTTTTAGGAGCAGATCTGAGCACAATGGTATGTGTATAAAGATATTCATGGATTTAGGCTCTTACTAATGAGACCAAACAAGAATATGGTAGAAGGTGATGAAGCTCAGATCTCAAATACCTCTGAAAAGTTTTACTACTGCTTCTAAAAACATACGTGATATGGGC
The DNA here is from genome assembly GCA_029692085.1 of Gymnothorax javanicus. Classification (NCBI taxonomy): domain Eukaryota; kingdom Metazoa; phylum Chordata; class Actinopteri; order Anguilliformes; family Muraenidae; genus Gymnothorax; species Gymnothorax javanicus. The sequence goes on from CM056202.1 coordinate 22,054,465, forward strand.
AAATCTTGGGCTGTATTCAGGGGTACAAAACTCAAAGACTAAAAAAAATAATAAAAGATAAAAAAGAAAAATTAAATCAAAAGGGCACACGCTTTTATCTTGTTGGTGGTCACCAGGCTGTATCAATGGTGTTCTCTGTTTTAGGAATTACAGGGGTGCCCAACTCATAATTTGTGTCCCTCTGCTTGACTCTCGTGGCCCTGAAAGGGTCATCTTTGGAATGCCTAATGCAGTATGGGCTAGAGATAAGAGACTAAATTGCGATGGATAAGGGGGGACAGGACCCATCACAAGGGAATGCACAAGTCATTACCAATCAATTATTCTGTCCAACTCTGAAGTTTAGCCAAAACCTCCAAAACTAAAGACTAGTTGCCCGACACAACTGATAACAATCCGTGTAGCAGAAAATTTGTTGTTCCACACTGAAAGAACTTTTGTGTACAAGGTACAGTACATTAAATGCAGAATTATTTGTTGAGTATATATTGGATTTTAATTTTACTTAAAACAAACTACTGACGATTTAAACATAATGTAAACTTCCCACACCCATTACATGCTCTGAAGCTATAGGTAAGCAAACCTGTCCAGGGAAATGCTGCAAAATGAGTCAACAGATGTTACAACAGGCTAAAAGCTAAAGTAATGAACATTAAAGTTCAGTTTTATTTGCCTGCCTTCGATATGCATCATTTACCTACAATATATGTCTTGAATACATTAAACTTTGACTTTGTATGTAGATATATTTTGTGACATTTTATTTATTTATTTTGCTATCTTGTTTTTCTGTCATTGTTTTTATTGCATTATTGATGTTTTTTTTTCAGGGTGGCACAATAACACAGCTAATAAGCAACACACCATCCCCTCACTATGTAAATAAACAATTTGAGTCTGTACATAAACATAAGTCGATACTGTGAAATACGTGTATCTACTGCACCAACTAAACATGCATTGCATATGCTTATGTGTGTGCAAAGATGAAAATTAATGTCTTTGAGCAAACATACGGTTGCAATCAAAATTATTCAACCCTCATTGCAAATTGGGTTTACTGGCAAAATTTACAAACTTTCAGCTGTTTGTGATGAACAGATTAAACAAGAACATTTTAAATAGCTCAACACGACTAATATTACAAATGGTTTCTCCAAATTTAACTTAAAATGCCACTTTTAATGACTACTGCAGTCTCAAAATTATTCAACCCCCCCGAATAGAATCTGTCATTAGAGCATATTTGCAAATCAGGAGTTGTCTCAAGCACACCTAATGCGGCTAATCAAGGGTTTCATTAATTGCATCAGGTTTGCTTGAGATGTAACACATCAAATATTTGCACTAGCAAGGGGTTTGTTGACAGTGACATTTGATTGCATATCAGAAATATGGCTGTCAAGAGAATTGTCCAAAAAGCTAATAGAGGAGATCATTGCCTGGCACAAACAAGGAGAAGGATACAAAAAGGTAATACAGGCACTGAATTTTCATAGAGATACAGTTAGAAGCATAGTTCGCAAGTTCTGAGTTAAAGGAAGAGTGGCTACAGTACCAGGATGTGGCAGAAAGAAGAAGCTATCAATGGCTGCCGCCAGACTCCTGAGGAGACGGGTGGTCAAAAACCCTCGAGTGACTGCAGGAGACCCGCAGCAAGACTTGGAGGCAGGAGGCACTGAGGTTTCAGGTCGCACAGTAGGGCACATACTAAACGTTGAAGGTCTCCAAGACACACACCACAACTGATCCAAAAGCACAAGCTCCAATATGCTCAAAACCATATAAATTAGCCACAGAAGTTTTAGGATACTGTTCTGTGGAGTGATGAAACAAAACTGGAACTTTTCGGGCTTATGAATCAGTGGTATGTCTGCAGGAGAAATAAAGAAGCATATGCTGAGAAGTACACCCTGCCTACAGAGAAGAGTTGTGGGGGCTTTTTGATGCTCTGCAGCTGCCTTGGTTCCTCTGGCACTGGAAACCTGCAAAGTGTGGAGGGCAAGATGGATTCAGTCAAGTACCAGGATATCCAGGGAGAAAATTTCATGCCGTCTTTAGGGAAGCTGACGCTTGGGCATCACTGGACCTTCCAACAGGACAACGATCCTAAGCATACCTCAACATCCACCAAGGCTTGGTTTCAGAAGGAGTCTGGGAAGATTCTAGAATGCCCATCACAGTCGCCTCACTTGAACCCCATAAAAAATTTCTCATTGGATTTGAAGAACACAATTGCAGCATGCAAACCCTAGAATATTAGTGAACTGGAGGCCATTGTCCATGAGGACTGGGCTAAGATTCCTTGGGAATGCGGCCAGAAGCTGTTGTCTGCCTATGCATAACACTTCCAGCAGATCATAGTGGCTCAAAGGGTGCTCTATTAAGTATTAAAGATGCTTGTCATGAAGGGTTTGAATAATTTTGAGCCTGCAGTAGTCATTAAAAGTGGCATTTTGTGTTGAATTTAGAGAAGCCACTTGTAATATTTGTTGTGTTGAGCTATTTAAATTGTTCTTGTTTGATTTGTTCATTGCAAACAGCTGAAAGTTTGTAAATTTTGCCAGTAAACCTAATTTGCAGCAGGGGTTGAATAATTTTGATTGCAACTGTATAACTTTTGACAAAGGGTTTAACGTCCGTACACAAGCTCTGTTTAGTGACACGGGGAAATATACCTTATTGCAGTATGCTAAGATCATTACAACAATTTCTGGTTTCAGCAAATGATGTCACTTGTGTTATACTACCGTGACAGCAGGTGAAATCTGCAACCTGCCTCATTCGTAAACCACGGGAGGAAAACATGCAGTATTATTTACTGATCTTTCTCTCTCTGCTCCTCTATCCAATCTTTAGGAGGAACTTCGAGTGTTTCAGTAAACTCTCGGAGGTCATTTGAAATGAAGACCTCCACAGGAGACGGTTTTGGCTTTTTGGGTAAAAACAACTTGACCAGCGTAACAATAACACCAACCACAGCACACACAAGTGCTAGCGGGCCGGCCCAGCTGACGCTGAGCAGCAAGTCTGCTGCAAGAAACACCGTTTCCAGCAAAGATGATATTAACATCAAGCTGTCCATTGCTATGACGGCGCCACTAGCCCCATTTCTGATATCTTCATACAATTCATATGCTGTGAAGGCAGCAGCACCCAAAGCAACTAAAGGTCCAAGAACTCTGAGTACCTTAGCTAAATTTCTAACCAGTGATTTCAGCATCTCCCCAGCCCCAATGACTATTCCTGCAGCGCCTTTATAAAATCTGCGCAAAGCTTTAGCCATCTCTGTAAACAGCTCTTTCTCTCCATACATTACACTCAAGAGGGTTCTCATTCTATCCAGTACAACACTGGATAGGCTTTCGACCCTTTTCACCAACTGGATCATTTGTTTTCCTGACCATTTCATAATTTTGTATGTATCAACAAAAAGATGACCTGCATTGATTGTGGCCTCTGTTATACTGTTTGCCCTCTCAGCTTCAGTGAGGTGGTCCCATCCCTTTATAGCTGCTGCCAGTGCAAACAACCCACCCGCGTACATTATGCCTAGCAGGGTGTGTGGCAGCCTACGAACCATTCCAGCAATTTTAGGATTTTTCTGCTTGAAGGTTTCTATCCATCGAAGTACTTTGTTTGGTAACGAAGCTCCATCCCAAACTTTTGTTGCCAGAATTGCATCCACCAATGCTTCGGCCAGATTTGTAAAACCTCCAAAGAATTCCATAAGCTTCTTTAATTCTTTTTCCGATTCCAGTTTAGCCAGCTTCTCTTGAGAATCTGCTGATATGCTGGGGTCGAGTAAAAACTCATTGAGGTATGCTTTGATCACGTCTGGAAGCCATGTCATCATTATGTCGCGGTCACCATGTTCAGACTTTATTCCCAAATATTGCAAAAGAGCACAGTTTATCTTTTCCATCATTTTTCCTGCTAACTCACCACTTGGCTGCAACAGGTTCAGTACCGTTGCATAGGTCTTGTAGACCTCTATGGGATTAAGCTTATCATGAATGAGCCTTGACACTTGGATGTTGATCTGTTGGTCGCTAACCAGTACATCGTACAGCTTCTTCGCCCAGTAGTCTTTGTCGTCAGCGTTCCTGTCCTCTCTGGTTTTCTGGTCTTCGATGTAATCCTCCAATTTCGGTTCTTTTAGCAGGAAGGCATCCAAGTACAAGGACTGGGTTTGCTCATTGTAGTGCTTGTTCTTAGGCAGCCCTTTCGCAAGATAGTACTTTAGCTTGTAACCATCATCTTCAGAAATTTTTTTTTTCGAGCCTGGTGGGGGGTGCAGATAAAATGCATTGCCAAAGTACCCCATGGCAAAGTCATATCCATAAAATTGTTCAGCCCCTGATAAGCCTAAGGCCTTTGCTCCAGGATCTCCTTTTGTAATCAGGGGCTTCTGTTCACCTTTAAAACAAGATAAACCACATAAGATCCTTTATATACATTTAAATTCTCAAAAACCCACTTTAATGTTCCTTTTTGTATCTTAATGCGTAGGTTCTCATACATACCTAATAAGTTCCCTCTCCACTCGTCCTTGAGACAGTACTTCATGTTTCTTATAAGCAGCTTTTGTGCTTCGTCTTGGACACCTTCTGGGGGCTCAGACATGGAAAACAACTCCATCACACTCAGAGGGTTTTCGGAGACGGTGGCACTGCGATAAGTCACTCTCGGATGCATACGTTGCTCAAAATAGGTAGAATTTCTGGAAAAAATTATACCATTCTCAGTTTATATTGAGAAGTATGAAATTTTGTACATTAAATCTGAACAAGTGACCCAAACCCAGGTTGTACTGAACACAATTAGTCCCTCATTTTGTGCTTAAAAATAATTCTTAATGACGTGTGGTACTCAATACCCCTGATATAAAAACCTGTTTTCCTTCACAGCTGACACAGTGATCTTTATACTTTGACGCTATGAAAAATTGCTATGACAAATTATAACAATGGAAATATGAGGCCTTAATATTAAGAGATAAGGGAGAATTATTTGTGAGCAAGGACACAAGTAGCGCTCTATTGTCCGCCATTATGGTACAAATTTGAAATAAATTAAACTTTATAATCTGGCTAATCAATAAAACCATTGAAACAGTGTGGATTTCTTTTGATCATGCTGCATAAAATCACAAGACACAAGAAATCTACAAGGTGGTCGGTTTCATACTGGGGCATAATGTTGTTGCCTGTACTTACTCATTTGGCTTGCCAGTTTCTTGCTGTGCGTAGACTCTAATTTGTTTGCCCTTATGGGGAATGTGTAGCTTTGCGAGATCCAGTGCTGGGGCTGAACAAGCTGCTTGCTTAGTTAGATCTACATCTCCAGTCCACAGCTGTCGTTCCGTAATCGGCTTTCCTGCATCTGTCATGCTTACCAACTTCTCAAAGGTGCCCTCAAAATGGAGAGCATCAAACCTCATGTTGAATTCCATGGCGACTGGAAAGCTTTCCGGATCAGTGTTTGCATATTCAACAGTTGTGTCACTCGCTCGTAGCTTGAATTCCGTTGAGGACAATTCCCCAAGATTTATTTCCACCTCATCATAATCAACTTCGGCAATCTGGAATATTGGGGTTGGGAATTCCATCCCTGGGTCCATTCTGTAGCCGATGGTAACACTTGGGCCATCTTGAACACACCCAGTTGGGTCCACGACCGTGGTTAGGTACGTGGTGGGCTTGATGTACCCAATAAATGTAGTTAGTTTAGCCACCTGAAATGCAGACAAGATCAAGGATCTTAACATGACATTTAGATATGACATATGGGTACAGGATTGTCTCACTGTAATACAAATGCATGACTGTCACCTATATGGTATAATGAAGTCACTTACAGAATGATGTTCGCCAGATACAATGTGCCCTGTCACAATGTTGCCATCATGGTTGAAGTGAAGTTTGCCTGCCCAGAACATCCCAGGCACATCATATTTCCAAGTAATGGTGTCTGTGTCCAGGTGGTATTCAGGGTCAGGTACAATAATACCGTTTACATCCAAATGGCTTCCATCAAGGGTGATTTTTGGAGCATCAGGGTGGTCATTTTCAGGTACAGGGTCAGCTCCAGTGTAAACTGGAAGTAAACAAATTTATTTTCTTTGTTTTTGTCCCACTAACCCTTATATAATACAGGGTTCAAAGAGTTAATCATGATTTCACTTTTAAAATACAGGTGTATGGACTCAAACACTGTAGGTTCAATGTATTGTTATGCCGATGTTGGGCACATTCATGAGAAAATGGAGTTTTGATTAAATAAGGATACCTTTGGATTTACAATTGTGGTCCTAATTTAACATTGGTTTAGATGGAAATCAAACCATCAAAATACTCATCATCATAATCTTCTAGCGCACAAACAGACAAATGATCCTACCAATAGGCATGATCAACCTTGACTTTGATCTTCAACCGTTTAATGACAGAAAAAAAAATAGGTGAGAATTTAGAATCTCTTACACATTTGGAGGACTTTGATGTGCATGAAAAAGTAATTGTTCCATTATGTTACAAGTGCAACATTGAGAGTGAATTTCAAAGGGTTCAGAAATTCAGTCGCTGGGAGTGACCATCCCCTAAACCAGTGGTTCTCAACGTCAGTCCTGGGGACCCCATGTGTGTGCTGGCTTTTGTTCCAACCACAATTACAATCGTAGGATTTTAACAAGCTGCTAATTTGTCTTAATTATGTGCATTTAATGTTTAGAGCAGTTATTTGCCCTCTTGACCCACAACTTAACAGAAATATCTATTTGCCATCAAGAATTTCAAAAATACCATTCGCACATTGCAGTATATCGGAAATAACAGCATAAAAGGAGAGAAAACAATGTAACCAATCAAATTAATGATGTAGATGGATCCTAATTAGTGAAAACTACTTGGCTCATCATGACAAATGTAGTCCACAAACAAACCAGTTTTGTGTTATGTTGATCTGATTAAGTTCACCTGAAGATTTTTGAAAGAACTTGAAACAGTTGTGTCCAGCAGCCTAATCTGGGGTTTATTGATTTCCTCAGTGTATAATTTGATCTGTTTGACATGTTATGTTACTTGACATTACTTGCAGTATTGCAATAAACACACTATCTTCAAGGGTGTTTTATTCTTCATTGCATGTATGGATGTTCCTATGTAACATTTGACTAAAGAGATATATTAACAACTCTGAACATGAAAAGCACCTAATTAAGACAGTCACAGCTTGTTAAAGTTCTACAATTGCAATTGTGGTAGGAACAAAAGCCAGCACACACATGGGGTCCCCAGGACCGACGTTGAGAACCACTGCCCTAAACGACAAATTGAGTTCATATAATTTACTGCATGTAAAGTACATATTCATCAGAAGCTGCAAATTACTATTAATCTACAAATGGTGCGACCAGACAAATGTTTTTCCAAATCTGATAACCGGTGTCAGAAACACTTCCGGGCCTGGCATGCATTTTTGTTTTCAGTCATCCTGAGCGTACAAACACAGCAAGTATAAACGCTTCCCATGCAACGCTTACAATCCAAAAAAAAAAAAAAAAATAATAATATTAAACATTCATAAGATCACATTAGACTGTGATTTTGCACTCATAACAATACTGTTGAACATGGTGTATATTTTCTTCTTTTTTTCTGTCACTTCAGCCATCTTGAAATGTCTGACAGTGGTTGGAAGAGCACGACCAAGATTTCCAGTACTTCCCTGCCTGGCCTCCTAATTTCCCAGACTTGAACCCAATAGAGCATCTGTGGGACCACCTTGATCGTCATATTCGCTCTATGGATCCTCCACCACACACCCTCTGGCAGCTGTCTGATGTCTTGCAGTCAAGATGGCTACCGATCATAGACTGTATAAAAACATGGACGCAGCACCTGGGTCCGAAAACTAAGGCCAATGCGGAAATCTCTCAAATTTGTATTCTATTTCATGGCCAGCAGATGGCGATGTCGGTGGTTGCAGAAAGAAGTTCAATCTTGTAGATGTCTATGAGACAATGACCCTACTTTACCACCTGATTTATTATTTCAATAATGATTTTCCACATTACTTTATGGTATCTATCGCAAGTTCCAAGTCTCCTTAGATATATCATGATGTTCATTTTTGTAAATTATGGTCCCAAATGGACTAGAATAAAGGATGAAGCCAGAATATGCTTCAGGGGCATGGCTATCCTCTGGTCCTCATCCGATACGGTCAGATCCAGAGCCTCGCTCCTTCCTGGATCTTCAGTTCAGGCTCTTGTCCAATAGGAATCACATCCAGTTTCAAAATGACAAAATGGCGCAGTTCAAATAGCCAAAACTAATGAGTGTACATAGAACTGGAGAGGCAGCAGCGCCGAAAAATTTATTTATCCAAAATTAAATTACTTGAATAAAATTTATGAAAATTGATTAATATTCATTTGAAACAGTAGCCTATAACTGTAACATAAAGCCATAAATGACAGCAACATTTTGTCATTCTATTACTTCAATCATTGGTGTCTTTTTTCCATGGCAGCAACAAAAAAATTTATTTTATTCAGGTTATGTGAACACCAAGAGAACCTTGTCTCTAAGCGCGTTCTCGAAGTACAGTTGTGGTTGTGAGTACGTAAGTGTGGTGCATTGGAGCCTTCGGTGATTCCATGTTGTCAAAGGTGATTGCCAAGTCTGCAAAGTGAGCAGGCGTAACAATATGAATGTTTTCACTTATTGTATTTGAGGAATGGCTTTGTTATGTCGCAACTCGATTGCTACACCTAGCCTTTATGTAACGCTACAGAATAAACAGTAGACTAGCAAAGGCTGCTGTTGGTTAACTAACGTTGGATAACAAGCATGTATTTGGTAACTATTGAAGGTGACATCCTATAATCCTGCATGTAGCTAACACTTGCTTTGCCTTTTCGCATTAAAATGTTCAAGATGCGTCGTGGTTTTCATTCAGACATATTTTCATATCACGAGGTTCCCCCATCCTCAAGCAATTGGAGAGAGACAGATTCTTCAGACAATTAGTGTCATGGTTCTGGTTTTTGTGTTCATGTTTTATGTTCATGATTATGTCTTTTCTTTATTCTTTTTGGTTATTGTATTCTCAGGTTTTCAGTTTATGCCATTTTCATTGCACTTGTCTCCCCTGTCTTGTGATCTAGTTGGTTCAGTCTGTCTCCCCAGTCTGTGTGCCTTCCTGCTTCGGGTGATTTCAATGGCTTCTGGTGTTTCATATTATTACTTCAATTCTTGTTTACTTCCTTCTCCTTGCTGTTCTAGATTACTAACAAGATTAACATTTATATTTTGTATCATAGTCCACTAACCCACTAATCCATGTATATATTACTAACTTACTAACGAGCGCTTCAGTTACTCTGTAAAGTTGCACCGCTACTAATTAGTACTAATTCAGTCTCAGCAATCGCCCTGTTTTAGTCTCCGCCTCTTGCTTGGCTTTCCCTGTCTCTCTCTATGTTTCTCTTGAGATCTCTCGACGTGCTTAATTGCTTTCCTGCACTCATTGTCTGTGCACTTAGAACTCCCTGACCGGAGCTGTTTAATTGTCATAGGATGTCTGCATGAATCCCGTCCGCGTCTTGGCTTTCGCCAATTGTTGTGGTTTAGGATTTCCCCATGTGTACCTTCCTTTGTAATTAGCTCTCATCCCATTCACCTGTTCCCTGCATAGCATGTGACTTCCCTTCTGTCTATTTAGAGTCCTCACTGCTGTGCTGTCTTTATCAGAACGTTGATCAATATTTCTTTGTGCTGAGTCTCGTGTGCCATTGATTATTGCTTCTCTTCAACTGTTTTGTCTGACCAAGAATCTAGCCATAGCCCTTTTTGTCTTGTTTTGCCTTTCTGGATTTTTGACCCATTTTTGTATGACCACGTCTTCTGTTTGGATGCCCTGTGTATGACCCACTGCTTTGGAATTCGACTATGACTTTTTGCCTGCTGTCTGTGTACCGTCACACCTCTGTTTTTCTGGTTCTGACCCCAGCCTGTCTAGTTGACTTTGTTTTTGGATTTCGTTTTGTGGCTTGGCAATTCTTGTGTCTATTGGTCTTGACCTGGCATTCAATAAAGGCATACTTTTTTTTTTTTTTTTTTTTTTTTTTTTGGATTTCCCTCTCTCGGTTGTGGTTCCTGAACGCACCGTCACAATTAGGCTTTATTATTGAATATAAAGCAGAGTTCTCTTTGCGCAAGAAGAACTGATACCTTCATTACAGGAAATATCTTCCAAATATGGTTTTTCCACCCTCTCACGCTACAATGGTTCAATAATGTAATGCCAACTTCTTACTTTTCTGTGGTACAATCATGTGTCCACATGTTATTTTTCTCTTTTAATCATAGTTGACATCCTTTGCAAAATAACAACTTCAAGGCTATTCCATTGTTTAAGTGGACTTTTAGTTGGGTCACAGGTTTTCCCAGAGAAGAGGAAAATCACAGCCAAAGTTATAGGATACAAATGGATACATAAATGATTCAACTGTTTGTTTTCAGTAACAGCTAATGATTTTACTGAACAAATATTGATCAAAGCTATAGAAATCAAATACAGTTAAATGTCTCACCTGATGTTTTCAAATCAACTAAACAGAAGCCCGCTTACTAATCAAAGATTCAGAAGCCCTCTGTTTCACTTAGATCCTTCGAACCTCCCTCTCCCAGGGCGCAGTTCCAGGCTAGATCCCTTTCCACAGAGATCTTCGCCCAGGCTCCCCCAGGTTGTGAATTCTACCTTCTGCTTCCCGGCGTCTTCTTTTCAAAGCCCACCGATCACAGAAGCACCACTCACCTACTGACGCATTCGCTTTTGGGTTGTGGTGGTCTGACTGTACATTGAGCCGAGCGCGGCAGCCACCCCCAGGTCTTACTGCCATCTGCGACCCGACCGGCCGGTGACCCAGTCGATAGCGATCCCCGAATCCCGTAGTGGTTACCAGCCACCCAGGTGGGAACCGACGGTCTGATCCCTACCCCACTTCGCTATGGGAATAGAAACTTTGACTGTTTTCACCAGCCTCGCCTGTTCAGAGGTCATCTCTCACACCCCTCTGCTAGGTGTGAGCTGTCACCCACGTACCACGTGTTGCCCTCAACTTACATGCGACAAACACACCAACTAGATGGTACCATGGCAGTATGTCAATTCATACTTCACTGGACACGGGGCCTTCAGTCCTCTCCCCTGCACTATATCACATCTTTAACGTGCCCTCGGAGCTTTGCAGTCCCGCCGCCGCCTGTTACACACAAGGTTCGGGGGGCCCAATCCCCTACCCTATGTGTGTGAGCTGCTCATGCATGTGTGAATTGAATTGCTTGTGTGTGTGTGTCTGTGTGTGTGTGTGTGTGTGTGTGTGTGTGTGTGTGTGTGTGCATGTTTCCATGTGCTGCTTGTGCCTGTGCGTGTGTGTCTGTGTGCATGTGTTTGTGTGCACTGCTCGTGTGTGTGAACTCCTTGTGTGTGTGTGTTACTGCTGCATACATAATCTGGTTATTGATTTACTGATGAATATGATGAGAAATATTGAAATATAATCCTCAACAGATCCTAAACTGAGTTGTATATTTCCATTACTTTGAATATCTTACACCAGTTCACGGTTTTGGTTTGCTGCTTCATGTATTTTGTGCTAGCTACGTAGCTAGCTAAGTCGCATTGACTACGTCCATGTGCGCACTTTCAGCTTGGTAGAAATTCAGCCCAAAAAACTGCATAGCTAATCATTTATTTATCATTGCATGCACACTCTTAATTCTTTAACCAAAAGCAGATATGCATACTTGATGTCGTAACTTTTTAGCAACATTGAAGATAAGATATAAAATATTAAGTGGCTAATCTAATACTTTATGCATGCGCCAAACTTGCATGACAGCACTGCACAAACAGACACAGTATTTGTTGTTCAACCTATATTAACTAGAAGTGTTGAGCGGGTTGGAAACGCTAGGTAAGATGAGATGTGAGTAACACACTGTTAGTGAGCAGCATCAGTGTATGGGAGTGATGCTGCGGAGATTCACTGATGCGGCTGAACTCCATCTGCAACAAGACAATACTAGAGCCCCAGAAGAAAGAAACAGATGAGCGCGAAATGAAGATTGACTTTATGTACTTTTTTAACGGGGCTGCTGATTATGAGATGACTTACAAATTTCCTGTAAAAGGGGAAGGGAAAGAATTCCATATTCAACCACCGTATCGAATAAAATCAGCACTTTTTCGGCTTTTTCGCCGCGCAGCATGTATTTGTCTTGTCATGCTCTTGTTTTTAGAGTGGATATCCATTTTTCGTATGGTGTCTAGGTTGGCAGTGAGAAAATTAAAAATCTGGAAAGTTTAATCCTTTCTGCCCTTCTTTGTAAAGCACTATGCCCAGGAAAGTGTGTATTTGTTCATATTATGAAAATTTCTTTACAGAGAGGGACCGAAAAGATTAAACATGCAGCTTTCGGTGTACTGCTGCGAGATATTGTTTACTGTTACCATGGTGTTGAGCACAACAGACAGCGTACAAGCACACCAAAGTAAAGTCACGCCTGCCGGTAGACCATGTTTTATGGATTGATAGTTAAGCGTTTCTGTGCGCACCAATAATGTCATTCCTGCCAGTAACTCACACACCCCTGTTTCCTCAGCACCCCCTGTTCAAAATATGTTCCCGCGGCTATGGATGGCGGCAATAAGTGATAATGAACGAGCTGGCTGGTTTCTCAGAATTCCGGAGATGCAGACCATTGGGGGCGTTTATACCAGATACTGATAATATATTTCCAATAATTTTCAATCAAAGTGAGATTTTGATCAAAAACACTTATTGCCGGTAGTTGGTGGTAGTTGTTGCCAGCGACGTTTTCTGAGAGGTATATTCTATATTCTAACCCAAACATTCATTAAATTTTGGTGGGTTTGTTATCCATGTGGGAAATGTTTGGGAAACCAGTGTCATGAGATGATAAACTGTTGGATGCTCTTTAACATGTCCCTCGACCTTTACATCATTTATAGTTCCTAGTTAGACAATTAGTGTTTGACCTTTCATTCTCAGTCTTGAACTTGATCTTGTTTCAAATGGAATATGGTGAAATGTAGCCAAGTATCATATTGTAATGCAAACTATGAAGAAAAATCAGAACTGTCATGTCTAGGGTGATTGCAACAAATTGCAAAAGAACCTAAAAATCAACAGGTAAAAATATCATAGGCCAAAATGATGATCACTTTTTGTGGATGGTACAATAAAAATTCATCCGAAATTAGAAAAAGTAGTTCAAAGTTCAGTTTCGACCTTTAACACTGTTTACTTTGCCTCCATTGTGTGTACCCTGATGAACAAGTCATGCAAAATAGACCAGTTGTCCCCAAAAGTTCACAAAACTGAAACTGTAGGCTTTATTTATGAGAATATTAGTCCTATCTGAAGCATTCTTTTAGACTTTTGCCTTTACTTCATCCTTCATTTGCAAAAGATAGGCCAAAATTTGGTTTTAATCCCAATTTAGCTTAATAAGGATATGTAATCAGAACATGTGATAACTTGCTTCTTGCAACTTAATCAGACATGCCCCAAAGAATCAAAAGAACATACTTTTTGCTTTATTTCCAGTTGTTTTCTCGATATGGCACTACTGCGTTCTTAAAATGTCACAATCACATTATTTTCCATAATTCTGTAAATAATGACCTGATTTTAAATACTTGTATGCTTTTAAATTTTATGTATCAAGGTCTATGTAATTGTAATGCAAATCATGGGCTTTATGTTAGCTTGTAGCTGTACCTGATTTCAAAAAGAGCAATGATCAGTTTTGAGGGATTGTTTTAATTTTATTAACTTCTTAAACTTCCATCCTGGACCAATGACCCTGGGCCAAGAACCGTCGGCTCTATGCAACAAGAAGTGGTTTTGAAAGCAGAAACCACAAAAAATATTTTGGAATACTACACTTAACATGAACAATAAGGCAAAAACAGTAAACTCATTAAGGTTTAGGCCAGTCCAAAACACATGGTCAAATCTGAAAATCAATATCCAAACATCGTATGTCCAGACATTATGACAAAATAAGGAAATGAACTTCCCCCAAAGCAGGAGAGTGAAATCAGGTGCTTCAAAGGGGTAAGCCTTTCGTGCTCCATGTGCAGCACCTGTTATCAAGTCATTTCATAAAAATCACAGTAAAAAAAATTAGATAAACGAGAGGCACCCCAAGAGTGCAAATCTCCACCAAGGATGGCTCCCATGGCGGCCATTTAAGCAGCACGTGCAGCACGTTTAAAACTGATAGATTCCATCCCTAATACGAGACCAATCAACCCGCAAAATTTGAGTGATATCAGTGGGAGCGAAGTGCAGTTATTGCGTGTCATAGGATTTCAACATGGCCACTGCGACAGCCATATTGTTTGACCGATCGCAGTCAAAATCAATAGGGTCCATCCCTTATGTAATGATAACCCACCCACAAAATTTCAGAGATATCCGTTCATTACTTTTTGAGTTATCTTGCACGCTAACAAACAGACAGGCAAAACAATGCGGGAAAAAACATAACCTCCTTGGTGGAAGTATTAAGTTAAAGGGGGCACACTTTTTTATTTATCACTTGGAAACAACCCCAAAACAAGCAGAGGTACAGATGTGTCATATTAGGGCTGGGCGATATCTCAGCATCTTAATATATATCGATGTATTTCTAAACAAGATATAAAACGGGACAATATCGCTTGTATCGATATAGTTCATTTTGCGCTAAAATGACAATACATGGGCCGCAAGTTCGCACCTATTTCTCCTCCCCCTCTCCGTGTCCCTGTCTCACACACACAACCTTTCCGCTCCGCCTCCCTCGCTCTGTGACCACAAGCCCTCCCCCCTCCCCTTCCACCTCCAGTCACCTACACTCAGTGACAACATGGAGATGGCGCCGCAGGAGAGGGGTTGGTCAGTAAATATATATATATATAGGGCATTTCAGAATGTTTGTAAACAATATGGGCTAAGATACTTCCGGGTGGCAGAACGCGAGCGGCTTCCCACTGACCTGAAGAGATCCAGCCGGGAAAGTCTGTCTTAAATTAATAAGTTTGGGGTTTATGACTTGATATTTTGTAAAACGAGACGAGAAATGTTGACTGTTAAATCTGAAAACATAGGTTTTGTAACCAGAAAATACATCTGTGGTGATATACAATGTATCTACCAGCCACCCACCTGCGTTAGTAACCAACTACCGATGAAGTAGGCTACTGTTATGAGCCGAGCTTGCAACGCCTTTCGGCGGCAAGTGTAGCCTGCTTTTGCCCTATGGCTTTTGCAGCTAATGTGACAGCAGAGCCCCTGGTGACAGCATTCTCTGGTGACAGTCAGTGACAACAGCATCCGCCAAGTAAAAAGCACATAACTGTTTATTCTTAACCATATTTAACAATATTGAAATGGTGGTGAGAAAGGTGAACAAATAAATTCTCGCGCTGAACTGTTAAGTAGACAAGAACGCAACTGTCTCAAACTGCAGATTCAGCTTACTGTGTCCTCGTGTTCTTGGAAGTTTCTACTCCCGTTCTCAACTTCTCAAGTTTGAACTCACAAATATGGGAGTCCGTGAGAAATGGCAGTGCTTATGCTAGCTAGTGTTTGTCCAGCTGTAAAGACTCACCCACAACTAGGCTACACAGCTGATGGATTAGAACTAGCTGTGACCATATTGAATTGGCTCCATCGATATGCTTTCCAATTGATGCAGTACAAAATAAAGTTAAATGTGTCAATGTAATGGCAAAAGTAACAGCTGTAACACACTGAAAGCTTGCAGTCTTTTTTTAATGCAGTGCAAGCAAACTAATTTTTGACTAATGTTTCGCTAAGAACTCCTCGGCTTTTGCCACCCGGAAGAACGTCTCTTACTGCTGAGACGTCATGGTAAATTGTCCTATAGTCCGTTTAGTTCGCAAATGAGCTACCGTTAATTAACTACTCGGTTTTCTGTGGATTTAAAATCCGTAAACGTTCGTTCAAACGCGAATGAGAGACAGAGTCATGGAATTAGCACAATGCTCAGATATAGCAAAAGGTAATCTGCAACCACTAAGGTGCAAACGGAAATTAAATTTGTTTGGTAGTAAACAAAGCTGTTGAGAACCGCACACCTCCCCCTAGCAAGTGTCTATTCTGCAAGAACTTGGCTGAGATTGCTCTCAGTCTCACCAACCAACTGAAGAAAGGCGTAAAGTTCACTTGGGATGAAGCATGCCAAAGAGCCTTCGATCGCCTGAAGTCTCTGCTGTGTCACTTCCCCGTGCTCAAATCTCCTGACTTCAACAAACCGTTCTCCATGGCGGTCGATGCTAGCGACCAAGCTTGTGGATCTGTGCTCCTACAGAGAAGTGACTCTGATGACATTGAGCATCCCGTGGCATACTTCTCCAGGAAGTTCAATCGCCACCAAAAGAACTATTCCACAATTGAGAAGGAGCTGTTGGCTCTGGTTCTATCCTTACAACACTTTGAGGTTTATGTTTGTACAGGGCAAAAGCCAATGATTGTATATACTGACCACAATCTGTTAATGTTTTTGAGTAAGATGAAAAACAAGAATCGGAGATTGTTGAACTGGAGTTTGATTTTACAGGAGTTTGACTTGGAAATTAAACATGTAAAGGGTACTGACAATGTAATTGCTGATTGCTTATCCCGTGTTTGAGTATGTGTATATATATCACATGTGTTTATTTGCATATTGTATTACATGTATATATATACAAGTGTCTACTTAACCATTTTTGTATTGAAAAGAAAAATTTTGCCTTTATAAGTCAAAATTTTTCCCTTTTGGAATGGAGGTGTAATGTGAAAAAAAAAGCCACTAGATGGCAGGTATTGACATTTTTTTTGTTAAGCCCAGTCTGGAGCTAGGTTTTGGGGCATGTCCTGGGCATGCCTCAGAGGGGAATGTCCCAGAGAATTGGAGAAAAGTCTGGAAGGTGGGAGGGGGCTGGAAAAGAGTATATAGGGAGAAAAATTGAGAGAGTAAAAGGTAGTAGGAGAAATTGCAAGGAGAAATTGTGGAAGGATACATTTGACCAGACCTGTTACTCTTTTCAAGACCTGTGAAGCTTTTTGTGGATTTTTGCCAGTGTTGGAGCATTTTCCTGTCCCAGGACATCGCAAAATAGCAGCCCCATCTCAAATACCAAGGGACTGTAAATATCTCATTTTTTTTTATTTCAATCTTGGGCAGTAGAGTAGATTGTAGATTAGTTCGAAGTGTTTGTTTAATTAAATCTGTTAATGTTTTAAAATTTTGTCTGTCATCCCTTGCTGTCCGCTACGCCATAACAAATTGGGGCCATAACTATATATATATATATATATATAGTATCGCTATTCAGCTAAAAAATATCGAGATATGACTTTTAGTTCATATCGCCCAGCCCTATGTCATATGGGTCAACAAGATTGGGACTTCTACAATCTGAATTTTTAAAATGCAGATTTTAATGCTTTTTCAGGGTTTTCTAATTTTTTTATTTATTTCTTGTGATAATTTAGATCTGGACTTAGGGCCTTTCACCTAAGTAATTGGCAACTCATGATTATAACCCTGGCATGTTGGTGAAAGCATCGAGTCAGTTTAATCAAAGTTATGGCCTTCACAGTGCTAGGGGCAACCAAACAAGCATAGTCTCATATAGTCTCATATAGTCTTGACGCCATTGTTTAAACAAACCATGCCCCTTAACCCCTAACCGGAACTGTAAATGTCAAATAAGGATGCCAAAAGTCACCTTTTTGTCATATAACGACATTTGTGCTGGTTATATCACTACATAACTAGTCAGGATGAGACTGAGTTGACCAAACAGACAAACATTTTATGTGCAAAAACCACCTACCTCGGGTAATGAATGTTCTGCGCCTCAGTTGATTAATTGGCTTCATCTTGATCAAGCTTCCTCAGATGATCAACCACAAAAGGTCTACAAGCTGCCACTGTGCAGACGTATAATTGTTGACAAAAGAACACGCCTGAAACGAGACAAATCCTCTGGTTTTATTGTAAATCGTGACCTAAGAAAAACAGGATGATCAACATTGAGTTTTAAATAGGCCAAATATTTCTGAATAACGCCAACAGGCTCTTCGTCTTCTCTTAATTTGGCAGGCACATCACAGCGAAGGTGTATTGCAGCTCCCCTGTGCTTAAACCACTGAATCAGCACAAAAATGGCTTGATTTAATAGGACCCCAAAAATGACATTTAAAATTAAATATCTCTAAAACTGAAAAAAAAAAAAATCTAAAATTTGTTCAGATGCAACGTAATTCAGAACAAGTTTGAACGGAATCAATAGCTTAAATGGAGTAGGATTTAGTCGGCGAAATTTAGGCGGAAGACAAAAAAGAAGAAGATGTAAGAGAATAGAGTGTGCTGCTTCACTGAAGCAAGCTCACAATTATAGTGAAATTCACAAAAAAGTGCAGCATCTACCTCTATGTCATTGATTTAGTGAAAGTGGATTTAGTGACATTTGTCCCAGCTTGCTTGTTTTATGGATTAAAAACAATGATAAGTTTTTATTTCTGGACCGATACCAAGGCAAGGGCATCAGTTTTAACTTATTTTGAAAGATCTGAACAATGCTATTCAACTGCACCTACGGGACTGCATAGTCTGGCTAAGGGTTGTTATGACACAATTTTAAATACTATTTTCACTGTCAAATTTGCATGATAAAATGGCTTACGCAGTTAGAATGCAGATTCATCTAAATTTTGAACTATGTATAGTTCTACAACGAAACACAATATTTGACAGATAAAAATGCAATAATAGCAAGCAGCCAGCCCTCAGGCTAATGCTTGTCAGAGGGGTAAAATTTTGAATCCAAAAGGCTAAAATTGCAATGTTCAAAGGCAAATCTAAGACATCATAAGCTGACTAAGTTCAAAAATGGTTGCTGATCCTGAATTCTTTGTTGCCAATTTTCCTTGCAGATTTCCACTGCCCATCAAAAAAAAAAAAAAAGTCGCACACAAAACATTTTGTTGGGCCACCTTTAGCTTTGATCATAGCACACATTCCTTTTTATATTGTCTCAACAATATTATACAATGTTAGAACATTAATTTCCGACCAGATTTGCATTCAATTTTGGCCGTGATATTGTACTAACGATGGGGTGAGTCAAACCACGGCTTAAAGCCTTTTCCAGCACATGCCAGTCTTTCAACTGGTTAAGGTCTCTGTGGTGGCCAATTCACGCGTGAAAATGATTCCTCATGCTCGCTGAACCACTCTCTCACAATTTGAGCCCAGTGAATCTTGGCATTGTCATCTTGGTATATGACTATGCCATCAACGATTAGAAAGTCCATTGATGGGTTACTGGACATTCAGTATATTCAGTTAATCAGCTGAATTCATTTTATTACTGCAGAGCAGAGCAGAGCCTGGACCTGACAAATTGAAGCTACCCCAAATCATAAAACTGCCTCCAGGGGCTTGTACAGTGGGTACTATGCATAGTGGGTGCATCACTTCATGGGCTTCCTATCTTATGCTGTTGTGCCCATCACTCTGGAATAGGGTACATTTGGACATATTAGACCACATTACCTTTTTCCATTACTCCTCAGTCCAATCTTTATGCTCCTTTGCAAACTGAACTTATTTTTTTCCCAATCAGCCTCACTAGCAAATGACGTTTCGTGGCCACGCAGCTGTTTAGTCCCAATCCTCTGAGCTCTTTTGCCTGAGATTGCGAGGCTAGCAGCACTAATGCCAGCAATAGCCGGTAATACAAATCATACAAAAACATGATAATTACTTGCTTATGCTACCACTTCAACCCATTACACTCAAGAGGTCTAAATATACAACTTTTTATGTTATATGTCATTGTCAGAACATTTCCAATCTAAATACCTGAGGGGCTGAGTATTTATCATCCAACCTTCAACTTCTGCTCTCACAGGAATCCAGTATTTTAATTTCAACATTACCTGTTTATTAACTTCAAAATTTTGTGGTGAAATTCCGCATGTTTTTGACATCAGTAACAAGAAATTGTGCGTCCCATCAAATATAAATGCCAGAAATATGGGTTAAGGCTTTCCTAAAGCTAGAGAACTGCATCTTTTTCTGAAGCTAGAAAACTGTATCTCTCTTACCAAAAAGTCTTTTTTAATCAAACTCCTGTTGCTTACCCTTATTTTCAGCAAATTGGTGCACAAAATGTCTAAAAATAGGAAATCGAAATTCAAACTCCAAATATTATTTTTTGCTGATGAGCAACAACATATATGAAGGAAATGACACATTTCTGGAGTAAAAAGATGTTCAGAAAACATTTTCAGAAAAAGGTGGGAGGAAAACTCTAACTTTTTATATTCCAGAGCCGTTTTTCAAAAACATGTGGACAAACCCATTTTCTGCCTATTTTTTATTATCAAGTATCGTACAAAGCTCCATATCTCAAACGTTATAAAGGTTAGGAATATGCTTCAAAGCTTTCTTAAAACTGGGAAAATGCACCTCTATCACTAAATAGTCAATTTCAACCAAAGTCCAGTTTGCAATATTTAGTTTCATCAATGTATGCAAGTAAAATGTAAAAAGCATAAAAAATAGCAAAATAAATTCAGGTTGCAGGATTTTTCCTTGACGAGGTACTGCAGCTATGGATAAAACTACACTTCTTTAGGGTACCTGCAAAAGCTGATGACCTATACAAAAATTATCCAAAATCTCTAACTTTTCAGGTTCTGTATTTTTTGTTTCAGGCAAGTCCCTTTTGGTTTTGTTACCAAGCCTCCACATCATACCGAAACGGGCAATGTTTTACGAAACAAGGTGATCTGTAAAAAACAAAATTACCAGATTTGAGACCGGTTCTTGGGAAACGAGTCAAAGTCCGGGAGCTATGGAATAATAGTTCCGTTTATTGCAATTATAAGTTCAAATTCTTGAAGCAAGTTTGAAGAAGCAAGATAAAAGAACACAAAGTGCAAACTCTTTCCTGCATGCACAAGCATTTATACCCTTTCAGACCAGTCTGAAGAAGGTGTGGAGAGAAGAATGTGGCTCAGTAGCTCTCCCCTTCTCAAATTTTTCATCTTCTAAATGGGATGTCGTGCCATATCTACGATGCTGTAACTTTGTTAAAAAAAACTCTTCCAGCCCACAGGTAAATTGGTGAAATTCCACCTGTTCTTCACATCAATTTTAAAAAGCTGTGTGTCTCATCAAATACAAATGCCAAAAATATGGTTCAAAGGTTTTCTGAAGCTACAGAACTGCATCTTTCTGACCAAATAGTCACTTTTTATCGAACTCCAGTAGCTAACACTCTTTTCAACAAAATATGTGCAAAAAATGTTTAAAAAACAGAAGTCGAAATTCAAATTTCAAATAAGACTTTTTGCTAATCAGCAACAACAGATATGGAAGAAATGACACCTTCCTGGAGTACAGACATGTTAAGAAAATATTTTCAGAAAAAAAGTAGGTTGAAATCTCTAGCCATTCAAATTCTAGCGCAGATTTTCGAAAACATGGAGAAAAACCCATATTTACCTGTATTTTTTTTTTTTTAATCAAGTATGCTACAAAGCCCAGTATCTTAAGCATTATAAAGGTTAAACGTGGTTTAAAGCTTTTCTTTGACACTGGGGAAGTGCAACATCACCACTAAATAGTCCATTTCAACCAAAGTCCAATTTCTGATAATTAGTTTTTTACATAAAATGTAAAAAGCATGAAAATTGCTGCATATATTCAGGTTGCAGGATTTTTCCTTGATTTGGCACAGCAAATATGGATAAAATTGCACTTCTTTGGGGTACCTGTATGAGCTGATGACCTATCCAAAAAATTGCTTCAAAATCTTTAACATTTCAGATTCTAAAAGTTTTTTTTTCCAAGGCAAGTCTCATATTGTTTGGTTACCAAGCTGCCACATCATGCCAATACAGGCAATGTTTCAGATGCCAAGGCAGCATATAAAAACCACAGAATTACCAGATGTTAGAGCGATTCCTGGGAAAAGTGTCAAAGTCTGGGTGCTAGTGACTAATACTTTCATTTATTGCAATACTAAGTTCAAATTCCTGAAGCAAGTTAGTAGAAGAAAGAAATTAGAACAGGGAGAGAGCGTAAGCTCTTTACTGCTTGCACAAGCAATTATACCCTTTCAGACCCATCCCAGGAAGGATGGCTGCTGCTTTGGAGTCACCAGTGAAGAATGTGGTTTAGCAGCTCTCCCCGTCTCAACTTGTCATCTTCTACATGGTATTTTGTGCCATGTCTATCATCATGTTCCTTTGCATACCTCTTCCAGCCCAAGGATAAATTGGTGAAATTCCACCTGTGTTTGACATCAGTAACAAGAAACTGTGCGTATCATCAAATAAAAATGTCAGAAATGTGGCTTAAGGCTTTCCTGAAGCTATAAAACTGCATTTTTTTCTGAAGCTAGAGAACTGCATTTTTCTGACCAAACAGTCATTTTTAATCAACCTTCAGAGGCTAACACGTATTTTAAACAAATTGAGTGCACAAATTGTTTAAAAATCGAGCATTGAAATTCAAATTCCAAATTTAATTTTGGTGTTGATGAGGGACAACAGAAATAGATGAAACCTTTCTGGAGAACAAACATGTTCAGAAAATACATTCAGAAAAAAAGATGGTTGAAATTTCCAACCATTCAAGTTCTAGTGCAGTGTTTCAAAAATATGGAGAAAAATCCATTAGTCTGTTTTTTTTTTTTTTTTTTTTTTAAATCAAGTATGGTGCAAAGCCCAGTATCTTGAGCATTATAAAGGTTAGGAACATGTTTCAAAGCTTTTTTAAAACTGTGGAAGTGCACCTTTATCATTAAATAGTCAATTTCAACGAAAGTCCAATTAGTGATATTTAGTTTGGACAACGTTCGTACTGTACATAAAATGTAAAGTACACAAAAACTGCTGCATATATTCAGGTTGCAGGATTTTTGCTTGATTTTGCACAGCAAATATGGATAAAATTTCATTTCTTTAGGGTACCTGTATGAGCTGACAACCTATACAATAAATTGCATCAAAATCTCTAACCTTTCAGATTCTTTGCTTGTTTTTTTTTTCCAGGCGGGTCTCTTATGGTTTGGTTACCAAACTGCCACATCATGCCAAAACAGACAATGTTTCAGATCAAAAGGTGGTACATAAAAAACACAGAATTACCAGATGTTAGACTGGGTCTTGGGAAAAGAGTGTAAACATTGCATATTTCATTTTACAAAAGATTGTTCCATTTCTAAGCCAGTAAAATTCATCTGTGCCTTGGGGTTGGGTTCTGAGCGGCACCTCTGTAGGATCTACAAACGCTGATGCGTGGGGGAGCCCAGAGGCTGCAAGGGACAAATGGCTGATAAGCTCAGTCCAGAGCCATGCCAGATAGCAATAAAACTTTTGTGGACTTCCAGGATGCTCACTCAGCCTGCATGGGGAAGGTGGCAATGGTGACACCACGGGGGGGTTGTTGCAGGGCTCTGGCTGACACAATGCCCCTGTGCGAGTCATATTACTGGCCTAAGTCTTAAGTTAAAATCCAGTTATATTAATCTGTTTCAAATAATTTAAACCTCTGGGAAGTGCATAATATGCTTATATGTTCAATCTCCTTCTAAGAAATCACTTATATACTTATAACCCAATTTACGTATATAATAATTCATCTTAAGACTTTTTCAAGACAACTGCATCATGTTAGTACATATTCATATCATGTTTGGTCTTGTTATTCTCGGGGGAATCCCAGGAGCTGAACGGAGTATGTTTCATTCCCATTGAAATTATGGTTCATTCCCTTTTGGAAACTCCTGAGAATTTGGTCAGAATCACCTCTGGTAATCACCCCATTCTCCTCTCTCTGCTGAAGTGTTTTATTACATCCTCCAAATGGTGGAAACCCAAAAACCGGATTCGACCCCCTTCCAGGTGTTTACGGCCGTGCCGCCTGGATCAAAGACGTGTTTTGGCTTAAAGGAAAGAGAAACTGTCCATTCTGGAAAGATCGTAACCGATCTGTCCCCACGTACGTAAGTGCGTGAGTAGTCCTTTTCAATGATGGAATATCGTAATTCGAACTTCCCGCGCACGTCAGTGCGTGTGTAGCTTTTCCTCCGGGTATGACTTTATTCTCTTTTTCTAAATTGTGTGTAACTTGTAATTGGCTTAATGTTGATTTGTTTGATTTAAGCTCTTGCCTACCTGGTGAATAAATTATTGTTATTCCTTTAAGCTTGCGTGGTCTCTGTGGCTCCTAATCCTTTTATTCTTTCTAGCCACCTTACGACTGGTACTTAGGGGGTGAGTCCTTATCATTTCAGTCTAGCTAGCTGATGTTTATAGGTAGTGATGGGTTTTAAGTTGGATTGCAGATTACGGTCCACCTATATAAAGGGTTTATGTAGTATCGGTCCTGGGGATTTGGCCTTAAGGGCACCCTTGGGCTTATAAGCCGGTGCCTGGCCGATTCCCTTAAGGGGCCCTGTGGTGCACATAAATCTGGGTTCATGATATGTTTATGCCAAAGTTGCTACTATCATGGTAATTTCTTCCATCCTCTAGAACTCTTACCGAACTAAGATCCGGCAACTGCACTATTACCCGGGGGCGTCGGTTGAGTAGCTGGGTTTTCACGGAAGAGTCTGGCAGCATAGCTGCCCCGAGATTCACGCATGTGTCCCTAAACTATAAATTCTAATTCTAATTTGGAGTCAGATATTTAACGAGGGTATAACTAAATTTGGTATTCTAAATGTATTATGGAGTCAGATTAATTCCATTGTGCTTTTGTGCCCTGTTCTTCGAACGGAGAAAATAGATCCCAGTCCGGAGGTCGCGCTTGTTAACACCAGCCCAAAAGAACACGTTGAGCCTTCGCCCCTACAATTTCCGTATTTGGTATTGTTTTGTGGGTTTTACAAGAGTCAAAGTCTGGGTGCTAGTGAATAATACTTTTGTTTATTTCAATAGTAAGTTCAAATTTATGAAGCAAGTTAGTAGAAGCAAGAAATTAGAACAGTAAGAGAGCGTAAGGTCTTTAATGCATGCACAAGCAATAACACCTTTTCAGACCTATCCCAGGAAGGGTCACAAGATTCTTTGTCCCCAGTTTTTTCATCCCCGGACTTTTTGTCCCTGAATTTTTTATCCCCAGACTTTTCGTCCCCATAGAGAATTCATCACCGGACTCTTTGTCCCCAAAGACTTTTTGTCCCCGGATTTTTTGTTCCATAATGATAAAAAATGTGCCACCATTAATGACAGATGGATGGACAGAAGGAGGATGGACAGGTCACCATGATATTAGGGTTAGGGATAGAGTTATAATCCAGGAAGAGGGCAAAGCATTATTGAGGACGCACAATCCGGGGACGAAAAGTGAACGGGGACGAAGAGCCCGTGGATGAAAATTCCGAGGGGATGAAAAGTCTGGGGACTAAAAGTACAGGGACGAAGAGTCCTAGAGCCCCCGGGAAGGATGGCTGCTGCTCTGGAGTCACCAGTGAAGAATGTGGTTAGGCAGCTCTTCCCTTCAACTTTTCATCTTCTACTCAGTATTTTGTGGCTTGTCTATCATCGTGTTCCTTTACAAACCTCTTCCAGCCCAAAGGTAAATTTGTGAAATTCCACCTGTTTTTGACATCAGTAACAAAAAGCTGTTCGTCTCATGAAATATAAATGCCAGAAGTATGGTTTAAGGCTTTCCTGTGCATCCTTTTCTGAAGCTAGAGAACTGCATCTTTCTGACCAAACATCATTTCTAATCAAACTCCAGTGGCTAACACTTATTTTAAACAAATTGAGAACCCAAAATGTTTAAAAATAAAGAATTGAAATTTAAATTCCAAATTGAATTTTGTTGTTGATGAGCAACAACAGATATAGAAGAAACTTTCTGGAGTGCAAACATGTTCAGAAAATGCATTCAGAAAAAAAGGAGGTTGAAATCTCCAACCAGTCAAGTTCTAGTGCAGTTTTTCAAAAATCTGGAGAAAAATCTATGTCTTTTTTTTTTTAAATCAAGTATGGTACAAAGCCCAGTATCTTGAGCATTATAAAGGTTAGGAACATGTTTCAAAGCTTTTTTTAAACGGTGGAAGTGCACCTTCATCATTATAGTCAATTTCAACGAAAGTCCTATTAGTGACATTTAGTTCCGACAACGTATGTACTGTACATAAAATGTAAAGTGCACAAAAACTGCTGCATACATCAGGTTGCAGGAATTTTATTTGATTTGGCACAGCAAATATGGATAAAATTTCATTTCTTTAGGGTACCTGTATGAGCTGACAACCTATACAATAAATTGCATCAAAATCTCTGACTTTTCAGATTCTTTACTTGTTTATTTTTTTTTCGAGGCAAGTCTCTCATGGGTTGGTTACCAAGCTGCCACATCATGCCAAAACAGGCAATGTTTCAGATCTAAAGGTTGTATTTAAAAAACACAGAATTACCAGATGTTAGACTGGTTCCTGGAAAAGAGTCAAAGTCTGGGTGCTAGTGAATAATACTTTCATTTATTGCAATAGTAAGTTCAAATTCATGAAGCAAGTTAGTAGAAGCAAGAAATTAGAACAGAGAGAGAGACCGTAAGCTCTTTAATGCATGTACAAGCAATTATACCCTTTTAGATCAATTGCATCAATTGACAATCGCATCCGCGAATGCAACAGGGAGAAACTAAACAGATTGCCGCTTGCTGACAATGCCAAGGCTGCCAGTGGCAGGTGTGCGGTTCCTATTCCACCCACTGAAGATTCCACTCCGGTTGAAGCCATGCAGGTTGATAGCTCGTTTGAGAGTCGGACTCATAAACCTGCTCGCAGAAGAATAATCTGCTTTAATTGTAATAAACCGGGTCATACCCATCTACGTTGCCCGAAGCTCCAAGGGAAACGGGAGATCCCTCTAGCGGTATGGGGGGCGCTAGAGGGGCAGTCCCAATTTCCCTTCCGAACACTAATCCCTGTTTCACTGACTGTGGGGAGCAAGAGAGTTATTATTGAAGTGTTCGTGGATTCGGGTGCCGTGAATTGTTTCATGGATGTTAAGTGGGCCAGGAGGCCCTCCGTTCCTACCTGTCCTCTTTCACAGCCATGCTCTGTGAGAGCTTTGGACGGTCGCCCGCTTGGAACGGGAGTTATAACCGAAATTTCTGAAGCGCTAAATATGTTCATGTCCTTTGGTGGCCATTCTGAGGTGGTTCGGTTTTTTATTATCAGTTCCCCTGCTTTTCCCATTGTTTTAGGGCATTCTTGGTTATGGGAACATAGACCTTGCATCATTTGGGGGGAACAGAATACGCAGTGTCTAGAGACACGGCAGTTTTTATTGGTACGGCAGTCGATTTCAAGGGATTAGGATAAGAATTCAGGATTTTGGTTAGGAAAAGGGTTAGAGGTTGGGGTTAGGGTTAGGGGTTAGGGTTAGGTTAGGGCAGGCCTTGAAATGGGGCTGCCGTACCTCTCCACTACGGTACTCCACAATGAAATGCATTGAAAAACTGCCGTACCCGTAGCAACTGCCAACAGAATAATCCTATCGTCCAGTGGGGCACCAATTGTAGGTCTCATTGTACAAAGAATGAAACTTGTTTCCCAGGACATCAAGCCATGGGGCAGGCTGATGCCTGGAGCGAGTGTGAGGAGGTTGTCTCACCGTACCCTCCTAGACTAGAAAAAGGGGCAGAGGAGGGGTTGGAATGGGATCCTCAATTTGATTGGCGTCAGCCAGAGGACGATTACCTTTTAGAGGATCTTTTCGATTCTGAATCAGTCACCGAGACGATTCTGAGCAGGGTGAGGAATTTGGGGCCACCCTGAACTTTAGTTTGCCGTCTAATGTTCCTAATGATTATGCTGATCTCGCCGAAGTTTTTAGTAAACAACGAGCATCGACTTTACCTCCCCATCGTCCATACGATTGCGAGATCAATCTCCTCCCTGGTACTACTCCTCCTAGGGGTTCGCTATACTCGCTGTCAGGGCCTGAGTGTAAGGCCATGCGAGAATACATTCAGGAAGCTCTCGCTAAGAGTTTTATTCGGCCGTCCACGTCTCCTGCCGAAGCGGGGTTTTTTTTGTGGGAAAAAAGGATGGCGGTCTGAGACCCTGTATTGATTATAGGGGTTTGAATAAGATCACCATTAAAAACCAATATCCCCTTCCGTTATTGAATTCCGCGTTTAAACGGCTGCAGGAGGCATCATTTTTTACGAAGCTAGATCTCCGTAATGCTTATAACTTGGTTCGCATTCGGGAAGGGGACGAATGGAAAACGGCATTTAACACTCATGACGGGCACTACAAATATTTGGTCTTGCCGTTCGGATTGGTTAACGCCCCCTCGGTGTTTCAGGCACTCGTTAATGACGTCCTCCGAGAGATGTTGGAGAAATTCATCTGCGTTTATCTTGACGACATTTTGATTTTTTCTTCAACACTCTCAGAGCATAAACAACACGTCAGACCTGTGCTTGAGGCCCTCCTTAATGCCAAACTTTTTGTCAAGGCCGAGAAATGTGTTTTCCACGTCCAAAGTGTCTCGTTCCTTGGCTTTATTGTTTCCAAGGGGTCGGTCCGCATGGACCCGGACAAGGTGGCTGCGGTCAGGAATTCGCCTGCCCCTCAAAGTGTTAAGGAGGTCCAATGCTTCTTGGGCTTTGCTAATTTTTATCGGAGGTTTATCCGTAATTTTAGCGCGGTTGCTGCCCCCATTATTACGCTCACCAAGAAGAATACCTCCTCAGCGTTTTTTTGGTCTCCAGCAGCTGAGGCTGCCTTTCAGGAATTAAAGAAACGTTTTAGTTCAGAGCCCATTCTGGTTTTGCCGGATCCCTCCCTCCTATTTGTGGTGGAGGTGGATGCTTCGGAGGTTGGCGTGGGTGCTATTTTGTCCCAGCGCCCTCGTTGGGATAATAAGCTACATCTGTGCGCATACTTCTCCCGGTCTTTGTCCGCTGCAGAACGGAATTACAGAATTGGTGACCGGGAGTTATTAGCGGTCAAGCTGGTGCTTGAAGAGTGGCGCCACTGGTTGGAGGGAGCTGAACACCCTTTTGTGGTATGGACAGACTATAAAAATCTCCAGTATATTCAGCAAACCAAGCGACGTAATTCCCGGCAGGCGCGGTGGTTATTGTTCTTTAACCACTTTGATTTTACACTGACCTGCCGTCCTGGCTCTAAAAACATTAAGCCTGATGCCTTGTTGCGGATTTACAACCGCTCTGATCGCCAGTTATTCCTAATATTCAGATTGTGGCGCCCATTCAATGGGAGATTGAGGCGGTGGTTCAGGAGGCTTTGAAGACCGATCCCGGTCCTGGGGGGGAGCCTCCTGGCTGTTTGTTTGTCCCGCATAGAGTTAGGCCACAGGTCCTCCAATGGGGACACTCTTCCCGCTTGGCTGGGCACCCGGGGGCCCATCGAACTAAGCAGTTCCTAGCCCGACGTTTTTGGTGGCCGGGTATGATGAGGGATATTCGAGATTTTGTTGCTGCCTGTGGCATCTGGTCTACTGCAGCCATTGCCCGTTCCCAGGCGCCCTTGGACGCATATTGCATTGGATTTTATCACTAGGCTGCCGGTATCTGACGGCAACACGGTCATCCTGGTCGTGGTTGACCGTTTTTCTAAGGCCGCTCATTTTGTCACGCTACCTAAACTACCTTCTGCGCAGGAGACGGCCCTTCTTATGGTTAACCATGTGTTCCGGCTGCATGGGCTTCCGCAAGATGTTTCTGACTGGGGTCCCCAATTTACGGCCAGATTCTGGCGGGCGTTTTGTAGGCAGTTGGGGGCTACGGTGAGTCTCTTCTCTGGGTTCCACCCAGAGACCAATGGGCAAACTGAGTGTACGAATCAGTCATTGGAGAACACTTTGTTGTTTAGCAGCGGATAATCCATCGTCATGGAGTCGATTTTTAGCATGGGCCGAGTATTCCCATAACTCTCTGAGTAATTCCTCCACGGGCTTTTTCCTGTTTGAAGCCCAGGTGGGTTATCAACCCTCACTGTACCCTGAGACAGAGAATGATTCCGAGGTTCCCTCGGTCAACCAGTTTCATTCGTCGCTGTGGGTCTGTTTGGACCAGGGTCCGTTCATCTCTGTTGCGCTTGGGGCTCAAACAGAAATCCGCCGCCGATAGAAGGCGTCGTTTGGCCCCATCTTATCGGGTGGGTCAGAGAGTTTGGCTGTCTACGCGGGACCTCCCCTTGAAGGTAGAATCACGGAAACTGGCTCCCCGCTATATAGGCCAATTCAAGATTGTGCGGAAGATCAATCCGGTCATGGTCCAGTTAAAGATCCCTAGATCTTTGCGCATCCACCCGTCATTCCATGTCTCTCGGATTAAGCCGGCTAGCACTAGTGTCCTGGCACCTGCCGACACACCCCCGCCACCACCGCGAATGGTGGAGGGGGGGCCGGTTTACACCGTGCGCCGCATTCAGGCCGAGAGGCTTGTTGGTCGTGGGGCCCAGTTTCTCGTGGACTGGGAGGGATATGACCCTGAGGAGCGCTGCTGGGTCCCTTCTCGAGATATCCTGGATCCCACGCTTATTTCTGAGTTCCGCGCATGGGGTTCCTTAGGGACTTCTGGAACTGTCCCTTAGAGGGGGGGGGTCCTGTCATGGTTTTTGGAGGCTGGCGAGCTTTCTTTCTTTCTCTCGTCCGGGACGATATCGTTTTGCCCACAATCGAATTCTTTGGCCCGCTGGCATTAATTGTGGGCGGCGCCTGGACTCTATTTAAACCCAAGTTCCGCCTCGCCGCCTTTGCTAGAGTGTCAGTGTAACTTTGCACTTTAACCGGTAAGGTCTCTAGCTAGAGAATTGTTGTTGAGGAATTAGCTGCAAAGAGGAAAGTGCTAGTTAGCGAGGGAATCTTTCTCTCTTCCCTTCCTCTTTCTGGGCACCGTCTGGTGCTAATTCTTTTTATCTCGGTTCCCGAGATTTTTCCCTTTTATTTCGTTCTGTCTAGCTCGCTTTGCTTCCTTGTTGTTACACGGACTGGAACTGGGTCCTTTGGAAGCGTGAGTCTCCCTCTCTCATTTCTGTCTGTTTGTCTCTTGTTTTGCTGTTCTTCCTTTAGTTCCGGCCACAGCATTTGGCGTCTCAAAAGCCAACCATCACAGATATAAATAAAACTTTTGCCAATATTGCTCAAGCATCCAAACATCGGATTGGAAGATTTTCATTTATCCCCCTCCGCAAAATCCCTGGGGGTGAACTCTGGACCTCGTCTCCGTTGAATTATAAATTGCATTAATGCGTTGCTGACAAACGATTGGAAAAATTCTAAATGAGAGAGAAGCATCTGAGGAACAGTAACGGTCTGGAAATATTAGGAGCCATTTTTTGAATGGTTATTCCTTCCCCGCATACAGCGGCCATTCTAGCACAGTAAAGTGGTTAGCAGCTGTTGGACGATTAGGTTGATTTGACATGTATCCTACTCATGTGTATTTGGTTAGGAAGTGCTGCACACCTTTGTGCTCAGTCCTGTTATAATTTAACAAATCGGAGTGCTGAATGCGTATACAGACATTGAGGCATGCTGCAAAGAAGCATCCCTGATACTGAGCCCCTAACAGTACATTTTATTAGCTGTAATATCACAGTACATTTATTAAATGTCCCAAATCATTTTCTTACTCACGTTATAACTATATCCAAGATGTATAGCGAAGTTATCAATGTTAAAAATTGTGCTAATTATATCTGTTCTCCCTTCATCCTGTAGATTCTCCATTACTGCCAGTTCGATGTATCTGTCCCAGTCCTGGCCAGATATTTTGAGGGGTGCGACACAAAGCCCGACTTCAGGCTTGGAAGACCAGCTATTGCAGCCCTCCTCCAGTCGTTGCACATGGACAGGCAGCATGGGTGGGGTCCAACACTGGAAGTCCTTGTGCTACTGTTTTGGCTGGCTTGTGGCTCCTCATACAGGGTGGTGTCAAGGGCGTTCAACATACCCCTTGCCACAGTACACAGGGTAGTCCATCGTGTGGTGGAGAAAATGATGATGTGCCTGCCCTCAGTCATCCACTTCCTGTCCACGGAGACCGAGATCGTGGCTGTGGGATGTGGTTTTGCTGGGTTGGCACAACACCGTGCTTTCACACATGCAGCCGGAGCGATAGATGGCTGTCATGTACATATCAAGCCTCCAGTCGGTCCTGATGGTCACTGCTACAACAACAGAAAGCTGTTTGCCTCTGTCGTACTGCAGGTAGTGTGTGACCATCAGGGCCGATTCATTGATATATTTGTGGGCTACCCAGGCAGCGTACATGATGCACGCATTTCAAAGAACAGCCCCTTATACACCTGCCCCATATACCCCCCCAGAAGGCTTATACAGTCTTTGATATCAGATGTAATTCAATTCAATTCAATTCAATTCAATTGTTTATTTCGAACTCCAGGTTCATAGTAAATTATAAAATACAGTAAAAGAGTACAAATAACATGAAAAAGTCACACAGAATGCATACACACAATGTAAAAAAAAAAAAAAAAAAGACAAGTAACAATCACAAATTCAAAATATTATGCCACTATTTCCAGATGCTAGAATGGAGTGGCAGTGTGGAGTTGACAGTGGCTGAAATAAGACAATTTGTACAGGCCATCAGTCGCCCCTTATAACTATAAACATTCTTTCTTAGTAGTTCACCAAATAACAGGATGTTCAGATAAGCAAACATTTCACTGGCACTAGTTCTCTTTGGGATATAGAGCAGTCTCCTCAAAGAATTGTAATACGCTACACAGAGTTTGTTTATAATGGTAACATTAGTTTTAAACCATAGCGATGAACAATACATAGAGGTACAAAATGTTTTAAACAACATACATTTCACCTCAAGAGAACATCTATGGAAATTTCTTAACAACAGGTTGGTTTGAGCATACATTTTCCTCAGCTGTCTATTGCAATCAATATTAGTTTTCTCACTCTCGATCAACACACCAAGGTATTTTGCTTTATCAACAAATTCCAAAGCATTACCAGAGAGAGACAAAATAGGATCTGATGTTTTTAGACCCTTTGGTTAACAGGACATACACATAGATTTCTTTGAGTTAAACAAAATATAATTTTTTATGCCATAAGAGTCACAAATGGAGAGCAGTTGCTGCATAGCAGATGTTGACAAATTTAACAAACACAAATCATCTGCATAAAAAATGTGATTAAGTAATGTATCATCAATGGAACCACTAAGTTTTGTATTATTTTGTCTTGGATTGTAATGAATTCCTTCTTGTTAGGATATAGTATAATAGTTTTTTGGGGAATAACTGATTCAATACAGAAGTGGATGTATCCTGTTATAGCCTCTGCCACATCGTTGCTATTATTGTTTCCTTGATAAAAGATCTCCCAGTCCGTAGCAAGGAGGCAACGTAAATCACTTTCTTTGCAGATTTCTGATTTATAAAAACAAACTTGACATTAAAAAAAAGGGAAATTAAGCTTATGCACAATGTCAATAAATTCCAAGTCCATTCTGATTAAATAGATGAAAATTCCATACAGTTTATTTTACCCATAGGTTTATAAATTAGGTTATTTTCCACAAAAAGTCATTTTTATTTTTTTGTGCATACGTATTATTTAGGTACGAAATCCACTCAAATTTTTATAAATAAGACCCAAGGTTAGAGAAATCAGTGGCGCTTAAAAAAAAGCTGCTTAACGGAGATTAAATGACATTACATCAATTTGGCGGACGGAATTGAGTGACGATCCCTAAAAATGCAGCCTTCAAAGGCTGCAGCCTACGCTTTGAGAAGCACCCCTAGAGCCCCCGGGAAGGATGGCTGCTGTTCTCGAGTCACCAGTGAAGAATGTGGTTCAGCAGCTCTCCCCTTCAACTTTTCATCATCTTTATGGTATATTGTGGCATGTCTATCATCGTGTTCCTTTGCAAACCTCTTCCAGCCCAAAGGTAAATTGGTGAAATTCCACCTTTATTGACATCAATAACAAAAAGCTGCGCATCTCATCAAATATAAATGCCAGAAATATGGTTTAAGGCTTTCCTGAAGCTAGAGAACTGCATCTTTCTGATCAAACAGTCATTTTTAATCAAACTCCTGTGGCTAACACTTATTTTAATTAACCTCTTCCACTCCAGAGTTGCCATCGGAGGGATCAGGGGCAGCTGGTGAACTGGCAATAGGGGACGCACAAACCATCCCTTAAAAATAATGACTTGCACACTATGATAATACAATGACAGGCTATTTTAACAGTGACATTGCATTTCATTTCGATAGGAAAGCAAACGTTCCTTAAAATTAAACCTGCTGGTATAGTCAATAAACCAAACGGTTTTTATGATTATCCACAAATTTGTGAATTCGGAGAATACGTCTGTTTCCAGACTAATAATGCAGCATCGGCATGCATTGCCACAAGACTAAGCACCAACTGAGTGCTAAGCTTGATCTTAAATACCACAAAATGAAGATTAAAGACAGGTGCTGGAAATAATTGAATAATAAGGAGAGAGTGAAGTCCAGGACTTAACAGCCCCTGGGCTGAGGGCGTGAGGTAGGGCCTCACAGTACCCCCCTCCCTAGGACTCCCGATGTGCCGGGTCGCCGCTGCATGGGTACAAGGCTGGACCCTCTCTGGTCGCCACTGCGGGACTGGACCCTCTGGCCGCCAGTGGACTGGACAGAGCTCAGGTCGCTGGTGAAGGGACCGGCACGGACTCTGGCCGCCAAGGTACCGGACTGGACTCTCTTGTCGCTGGTGAGCCCGGACTGGGCTCTGGTTGCAGGTGGAGGAACCGGCACGGACTCTGGCCCCCAGTGGGCCCGGACTGGGCTCTGGTCACCGGTGTGCAGGAGCAGGAAGCCGCGGACAGAACTCTGGTCGCAACTGCAGATCCACTGGGATTGTCCCAGGTCCACTGGGCCTGCGGTCAGACTGCTTGTGCAGCATCCCTGCTGAGTCCATAAGGTGGCTTAGCCTTCTGCAAGGGTTCGGCCCGCCGGGTGTCAAACGGCTGTCCAGCGAACAGGAAGTTGAGGACTGGACTCAAGTGCAGAGATAAATCTGGTTGTAGTTTTAATAAACGTTGACAATCAAACAAAACAAAATGATTTTAAATGGGAGCCATGCATTGAAGTTTCACAATGCACTGATAAGCAATTTACTCAATTATTTGATTACCAACATTTCAACGTAACAAGTGTTGGTAATTTCATAAATTAATTATTATCACTTGGCGCGGCAACCAGTGTGCAACTATGCTTCCCTGCAAATGCAACCTATTCTCTGGAACGCTAGAAACATGAGGATTAACTGCAATCGTAAAATAATTTAGGCTGTACAGCTGAAAAAAATCCTAGAACGGGAGATGGAATTCAGAGAAAGCACTGGATTAATTGATTTTTTAAATCATTATTATTTGTTTTTTTTTTAGCGTCCATATGATATCACTATTCAGTACACTGTCAATGTAGCCCTTCAGTGTGTAACGGCTGTGCTTCATGCAGAGTTCAGATGCACGGAGGACAGGAAGTTGAGGACTCAGGTCGGTGCAAGGATGGACTTGGTTGTATTTATTATTCCTACTGTGCAACAGAAGGCACAAACGTTGCTATACAAAACAAAAGAAAGTGAGGTTCCTCAATAAACACTATTAGTAATACAGACTCTGGGCTTAAGCTGCAGTAACAAATGTATTTAATGTATTACAAATAGGTAACAAAATAGGAATCAAGGTTCCTTTTAAATAAAGTGCTGATAAAAACAGTAAACAGCACTAGTTATAATTAGAGTTTAAATACATGCGAAGTGCAGGAATTACATCTATACAAGACTAGAAAAGCAACAGGTATGTTGTTACAAGACTTCTGACTGAAGCTCAGTCTTAAATACACACTGCAACCACCCATTGACAATGAAAATAGGTGCAAGTGATAACTGAATAATGAATGACGTGCAATCCGGGTCCTAGTAGACCGGTGAGCTAGATGGCTGGAGGCGTGGCCTTACACAGTAATGTGTCATCTCCTAAAACTTTTTTCATAATCACATGCTTATACTGAATATTGGTCTTGAATATTCAGTAAATAAATTGAGGGATTATCACTCAAATGATATTGAAGAGCAACAGCTTGAAAGCAATTATGCGTTTAGGGGTCAGAGGTTCATTGCAAGTCATTTGAAAATCCAGTAATGCCAGCGTTACCGCCAGGGGGACTTTGGGCTTTAGGAGGTTAAACAAATTGAGACCACAAAATGTTTATAAATCAAGAATTAAAACTTAAATTCCAAATTAGATTTTTTTGTTGATGACCAACAACAGATATAGAGTAAATGACACTTTTCTGGAGTACAAATGTTTAGAAAATACATTCAGAGAAAAAGGGGGTTGAAATCTCGAACAATTCAAATTCTAGTGCAGTTTTTCAAAAATGCTGCAAAAAACTAATTTATGCCTGTTTTTATCACGTATCGTACAAAGCACTGAATCTCAAACATTGTGAAGGTAAGGAATATGGTTGAAAGCTTTTTTAAAACTGGGGAAGTGCACCTTTATTGCTAAATAGTCAATTTCAATCAAAGCCCAGTTTCTGATATTTAATTTCAACAAGTCATGTACATTGTAAGTGTTGGCATGGAGATCAGGAAAACGTGGACTGGACTCCAGTGCAAGGGTGGACTTGGTTGTCATGTTTATTGCTGCCGACCGCGCAAGCGGGAGGCATGCAGACAAAAGATACAAACAAAAAGGAATTAAGGTTCCTAAATGAATGCAAACTGTAGTAATACAAATAATAGGCTAAGAGACAGCAACACGTGTATTACAAACAGCAAACAAAAAAGGAAACAAGCTTCCTTAAACAAATAATAAAGTGCTGGCACTACACAGCACTAATATCAATGGTTAGATTTATATTAGTAGATATGCGCATACGGCTACAAAGCACAATAGCTCAGACCTGCGGCTTAACGAGACTTAGCGAAAAGCTATTGTGAAGCTCTGACTTAAATATCCACTGCTACCACTCAGTGGTAATGAGACACAAGTGGAAGGGGTAGATTGATGAGTGGAGGAGCGGTCCAGGTCTTACTTGTCCTGTGCGCTGGACCGCATAAGGCCAGGCCTGACAGTACCCCCCCAAGGCACGACTCACGGCATGCTGGATTTTTGGCCGGGAGGGCCCTCCCCTGGGGTGCGGGGCAGGCTGGTCCGGACGGGCCCAGTTGAACTCGGCTAGGAGCTGGGGGTCCAGGATGTCAGTGTTGTTAATGTGGTGGTTGGACGGCAATTGAATGGAATATGCTGATTCACTGACCCTCCGGAGGACATGGAAAGGGCTTATGAACTATGGGGAGAGCTCTTTGCAGGGCAGGAGGAGGTGCAGGTCCCCGGTGGAGAGCCAGACCTTATCCCCCGGCTGGTGCTGGGGGGAGTCCCGGCGACGTCTGTCCGTCTGGATCTTCTGATGGCGGAGTGCCCTCCTCATCTGGATGTTGGCATTCTCCCAGACTTTCTCCGCCTCAGAGAACCAGGCATCCATGGCGGGGACTGCTGTCTGGCTCTGGTTCCACGGGCATAGGGGAGGTTGCCATCCGAGCACGCACTGAATGGGGCTGAGTCCAGTGGACGCGCTCTCCCAACGAGTTCTGGGCATACTCAGCCCAGGGCAGGTATTGTGACCAATCCCCCTGGCGCTGGTGGCAGTAGGCCTGGAGGAACCTCCCCAAGTCCTGGATGGCTCTCTCCACCGGCCTGTTAGTCTGAGGGTGGTATTTCAAGGAGAGACTCACTGTGGCCCCCAGCTTCTTGAAGAAAGCTCTCCAAACACGGGATTTGAATTGTGGCCCACGGTCCGAGACTATGTCCGCCGGAAGGCCAATGTTGTGGAATACCTGCTCGAACATGATTTTTGCAACTTGGAATGCAGATGGTTCAATCAATCAATCAATCAAGTTTATTTAGCGGAATCAGGGTCCATAAAAAGCACATACAACATTTAAAAAACACACAGGGCCAAAAAAAAGAAAAGAGAAAAAATCATTACACAAGGCACTGATACCAATAAATCCAAAACTGAGAACTGTATCTGACAGAGCTCAGTTTGGGATTAGTTAACACCTGGATTACACAATTCATTGACCCATTTAAACGGCATATAAATTTGTACATCAAGTTCCTCAGGAGAGCATCAAATGTGTGAGTTCTGGCCGTGCAGAGTAGTTCACTGGCACTACTCCACCTGGGCTTGTTCATGAGAATCCTGAAACAGTCATTGTACGCAACCCGTAATTTATGATGACTTTCTTTCCTAAACTTCACCCACAAAGGGGCAGTATACAGGGGTGTACAAAATGATCTAAAAAGTGCGGATTTAACATTGTCAGAGCACCAGTGAAATCTCCTAACAAGCATGTTAGCCTGTGCATACAGCACACGGCGCTGTCTATATATATGTCATCATCATCCAGTGGACGATCCGTTATTATGTGTCCCAAATACTTTGCTTTACAGCAGACAGATA
This sequence comes from Gymnothorax javanicus, assembly GCA_029692085.1. Classification (NCBI taxonomy): domain Eukaryota; kingdom Metazoa; phylum Chordata; class Actinopteri; order Anguilliformes; family Muraenidae; genus Gymnothorax; species Gymnothorax javanicus. The sequence goes on from CM056202.1 coordinate 22,093,099, forward strand.
AAATTTGCTCTGAGAGATAGAAAAGAGGAAATCTGAGGTCCTTGTCCCCCTTAGCCCTACAGATTAACACCAGACTCTTTTTTGCATTATAATTTACATCAAATTTAACACCATAATCAGAACAAATATTCATCAGTTGCTGAAACCCTGCACTACTGGGAGAAACAAGAGCCAGGTCGTCAGCATACATAAGATGGTTGACCACAGTGCTACCAAACATAAATCCAGTGTTACATCCCTTAAGTTGGGCAGACAGATCGTCCATATAAATGTTAAAGAGGACAGGAGAAAGAATTCCTCCCTGGCGAACTCCGTTCCCCACACCAAAAGGAGCACTGACCACACCCCCCCATTTTACCCTCATGCTCTGATTTGCATACCAGAATACCAGAATCCTAATAATGGTAGCAGGGACCCCCCTTTGGCTCAGTTTGACAAATAACTTATGGTGATTCACCCTATCAAAGGCTTTAGAGGCATCAATGAAACCAACTAAAACAGAAGAATTAGCTCTTCTATATAGGCATGGGCAATACAAATGAATAAAATGACAACATTTCTTGAGTTGCTGAGAAAAAAGTTTTTATTATTTTCTAATGATTTTTTGCAGGTAAGTACAGAAGACACAGACGAAGAGTTTGCCACAAGTCCAACGCCTTTACAGGAAAGGGTCTCAGAGCCACAGGGTCCCAAAAATGGCTGATTTCGGCATTTATCAACAAAACCCATTGTGAAAATTGGGGGGTGAAGCCTGAGGGCATTTTCGAAAATGAAGTCTACTCAGAAATAAACCTGGCCAAATTATCCATTAGGGTACCCTAACAGAAATAATTGATGCTAAAGTCATCAACCCCTTTTCTGAAGTACAGCAGCGCCCCCTAGGCCCTTTTTAATGGAAAATGCATCGAATTTCACCCAATTATGTTCAACAAACATTAGGTTTTGCATTGATATTAAAAAAATGGTATGAATGGGTTGCCTGTGAAGTTTTTTTTGGATCAATGGCCTGCAAAAATGTCAAAATTATCGGTGGGAGGGCAAACATTAACGCTACTCGCCCAATACTGTATAAAATGCAGTGAAGTCGCTGATGCCGGCAGTTGTTTGCCCTCCCACTGCTACGAAACGTTCCCCCTTCAATAACCCATGGTGATTTAAAAAAAAAAAAAAACTTTACACTGTTTTTATAATGTCCATATACCCTCCTCCCATGATAGTTTCAATGAGCTACTGTGAATAATTCATAGTAAAGCACAGTGACGTGCTGTCGGAGGTTAGTTTGGCGAGGCAGAAACGTCCCCTTTGCTTGATTAGCAATCAGACGATTAACTGGTTTAGTAAGACTATTCGGCAGAATGACGGGCCAGTTTAGGTTTCCGCAGCGTTATTACTCAGTATATCGAACCTGAAATGCTCACAGGACAGCAGATTTGTGCGTACTTGCTTCCAGGAAGCCGAAGCAATGTCATCAACAAATATTAAAACAGTTCGACTTATGCAGAGTTCAATGCTTAATCAATATACAATGTATTCTCCTTTAAATACGCGCTTTTACACCCAAACAAAAAGCGGGCGCTTATTTTCAGTCTTCTTTCATAATCCGATTAACAAAATGTTTAAACGATATACAGAGTTACCGAGAGCCGAGAATTTTTCCTAATTGATTATTCAGATTTCCATCCTCGCGGTCTCGAATTGAAGGGTATAAGTGAATGAATCTTGTGACCGGTGTTCGCGAGGTGGCATAGGTAGCAAAATTTGTCAGAACACTGGTAGGTTTTGAACGCCTGGCGCTGGTTTATTCCTTGGTATATTTTACTGAAACTTCACAAATAGGGTCACAGGATATTCTGTCAACTAACTATGTAGATTTACAGTAAAAAATACACTCACCTTTCTTGCTATTGTTGAGAAGAAGTCACGGCGAACTCATGACGAACTTCAACAACTTCTGTCGAACTAATTTCACATCCCTGGAGGTCTAGACTGGACGAACAGACTGGTAATTTCTCAAATTAGATGGCTGTAATTCAATCAGGGCCGTAGCTGGGATATCACGTCATCGCGGGCTATTTGAAATCTACCTCCAAAATGGATATTTTTGCCACGCCGTGCACTTGAAAGTTTGTAAACACGGGCGCAAATTGAGGTCACGATTCATCCAACGGGCTTAATAATAGCTCTGTTGAAATCGCGCTATTGGCCGTAATCACGCAGAGTTCATGTATGAAATGCGGGTATCCTATTGAAAAGGTTGCTTTTAATCAAACCATGGTGTTCTTTTTGTATGAAAATGGTATTCACATCATTTTTTTAATAAGTTTTCTGAGGCTTGTTTACCGCCCCAGTTCAGCTGTTACGCATTCCATTAGAGTTTATGCAGAGCGTTGCCCATGCCTATTCTATATGTTTCAACCATCTCTTTTAAAGCAAAAATGCATAAATCTGTACTGTGCTTGGGCTTAAAGCCGAACTGATTGTCTGAAGTAAAAAGAAAAGACTCTAATCTGTCCATTAAAATTTTTTCCAGTACTTTGGATAACACACTCGCTAATGCAATAGGGCGATAATTATCTAAACTCCCCACTTTGCTCGCTTTGTTCTTGATTACAGGGACAAGTGTAACATCCAGCATGGATTCTGGCAAAATGCCATGTGACATAAAGGCTGTGAAGCATATGGCTAGGAGGACTGCAACCTTTGGGCCCGCATGTTTAAGGTGCTCAGCAGAGATGAGATCTGAGCCACTAGCTTTGTTGTCTGCTAGCTGAGAGATAACTAGGTAGACCTCATTAGCTGATATACCAACTGAGTCATTACCGTCACAATTACCTACTTCATATGGGTCACTTTTAATACAATTAAATAAAACAGAGTAATGTTGCCTCCACAACTCAGCAATGTTACCCGCTCCAGAGACTCCTTCTGTCATGGTTATGGTTTTTGTCATGTTTATGTTCATGTTTATGTTCAGGATCTGTGTTCATTATTTTGTCTTTTATTTATTCTTTTTGGTTATTGTAATCCTCAGGTTTTAGTTCATTCCATTTCTCAGTTCCATTGCACTTGTCTCCCCTGTCTTGTGATCTAGTTGGTTCAGTCCGTCTTCCCTGTGTGCTTGCTCACTTACTTCGGGTGATTTAAATGAATTCCGGTGTTTAATATATTCCTTCGATTCTCGTTTACTTCCTTCGTCTTACTGTTCTGATTACTAACAAAACAAATAATTGTATTTTGTTTCATAGTCTATTAACACAACTAATCCATGTATATAGATTACTAACTTACTAATGAGCACTCTAGTTAAATCTGTAAAGTTGCACCGTTACTAATTTATACTAATTCCCTCTCAGCAATCGCCCTGTTCTAGTCTCCGCCTCTTGCTCAGCTTTAACTATCTCCCCCTGCGTTTCTGCGAGATCTCTCGCACGTGTTTAATTACTTTCCTGCACTCGTTATCTGTGCACTTAGAACTCCTTGACCGGAGCTGTTTAAATGTCATAGGCTGTCTGTGTGATTCCCGTCCGTGTCTTGGCGTTCGCCAATTTTCGTGGTTAGGGTTTCCCTCATGTGATTCTCCCGTTGTAATTAGTCTGATCCAGTACACCTGCTCCCTGCATAGCATGTGACTTCCCTCCCGTCTATTGAAGCAGTCTTTTCACAGCCAGCTCCTTGTCAGAACGTTGATCAATATTTCATTGTGCAGAGCGCCTTGTATGCCATTGAGTATTGTTTTTCTTCTACTGGTTTGTCCGACTACGATTCTTGCCATTGCCCTTTTTGTACTGTTTTGTTTTTTTGGATTTTGACCCTTTTTGTATGACTACAATTTCTGTGTTTGGATGCCCTGTGTATGACCCCTGGCTTTGTTCATCGACTACGACCTTTTGCCTACCGTTTATGTACCTTTGCTCATCTGTCTTCCTGGTTTTGGCCCCTGTCTAGTTGACACTGTTTTTGGATTTTGTGTGTGGGTTTTTTTTTTTTTTTTTTTGGGATTTCCATCTCTTGGGTGTGGTTCCTGAATGCTATGTCACACCTTCTACGTTATTAGGTAAAGATGTATTACTCCTATTTAGAGCTTTCACCTCCTTCCAGAAGCCTGTTACATCATTACCCAGGAGCTTTTCAGCCACAGAGTCTGCTCTGATAACCTGTTCATGTTTTCTGACATATTGTACTGCATATTTATACCTAGTATTAACTTTTTCAAAGACAGGCCCCTCCCTCGGCCTCCCTGCGAGGACCCATGCCCTATGGGCCTCCTTGGCTGCAGAGTAATGGGCTGCCACATGTTAATTCCACCCTGGTATGATCTTTTGTCTAATGTTACTATGGTGGGTGAGGCATGGTTTACTAGCCTCAACCATAGCTCCCACTACAGTTATTAAAAACTACATAGATCCTCACAATGGACACCTAGATTACAGGTTACATCAGTACAACCATCCTTGGGTTGTGATGGGTAAGGCACAAATTTGCAAAATTTAGAAAATCAATGATCAGAAGTATGCGGGTGTTACCTTTGGAATCCGGCGGGTCAGTAACAAAATCCACTGCCAAATGTGACTAAGGTCGATGCGGAACTGGAAGTGGATTTAGTCTACCCACAGGCAGCTGGCGCAGTGATTTGGAGATTGCTCACAGCTGCCTCCACATCGGAGGCCAGGTGGGGCCAGCAGTATTAGCGGCTGATTATACTGCTTGTTCATTTGGCTCTGGGATGTCCTGCTGAAAGAGAGGTATGTGCCCATAGAATGATTCTCTCACAAAGACATGATGGGACAAACGTCTTACCTGATGGAACAGGGGAAGTGGGCAGATTGTTGTGGTTTTTTTTTTTTTTCTTTTTTCACTTCCCTTGCATCCTCTCGATCTGTCATTTTATCGGAGCGAGAACACAGGAGGGCGGCAGGATGATTTCCTCGGAATCCGGATCCTTTTCTCCATCGTATCATCGGGAGAGGGCTTCAGCTTTCACGTTCTTAGAGCCTGGGCAATAGGTTATTGAAAAATTGACGTGGGTGGGGGAAAGCGCCCACCTAGCCTGTCACAGATTTAGCCTTTGTGCCTTCCTCAAGTACTCCAAATTGCAGTGGTCAGTTAACACCAGGAACGGATGCTGGGGCCCCTCTAGCCAATGCCTCCATTCCTCTAGTGCCAGCTTGACTGCCAGTAACTCCCGGTTTCCCACATAGTAATTGGTTTCAGCAGGAGAGAGCTTGTGTGAAAAGTATGCATGCGGCAACAGCTTCTCTGGGGTGTCATGCCATCTTTTAAGGGATGGTTTGAGCGTCCCCTATTACCAGTTCACCAGCCGACCCTGTTTCTGATATGTCTTAATGTGGATATGAAATTTTTATCCTTCATTGCATGTATTGATTTGTCAAATGTGGCTTAAAGGTAACCAGTTTGTTCCTTGGCCTCAACTTTTTTTTCTGTATAATCTGCCAGGCTGTTCCAATAAAAAGATTTGTGTGTAAGTTTTAATTTTGTCCTCGACCTCTAACAAGGATAAATTCCGAAGGAAAGCAATCACTCGACTGTTAAGATCAACCATTGTGGCTGCTAGACCGCGGCCATTTCCACGTGCCTACGACTTAATATGCATGAGAGATTTGCATGAAGTCACGTCAGATCAGTCATCACATTTGACTGCTAGTAAATAAATTATGTTTATGCATTAGAAATTCATTACTATAAATACGTCTAGTTACAAATATGGGACGATTTCAAGTACATTTACGATCTGAAAGTGCTAGGAGACAGGGAAATCGGGCATTTTGCACCAGGCATCAAGTTTACTTAAGAATCCAGAAAAAGTTTGGCCACATCCTCATTGGAAATATCTCCAAACCTGGTTTAAAAAGTTTGCCAGTGATCACTTTGGCCTTTTATATTTATCCTGGTCTTCAATCGATCTTCTTCCTGGCCTTTTCTAGCACTTTTACGGGCCGAATCAGTCAGAGATTTCTTTGGCCGCGGCAATTTGCTGAAAGGAGGGTGAGCGAACTGGCGTTCATGTGTGATGAAACAGAGCATCTCAATGCCCTGAGTGTAAAATTCCAAGGCTGAAAGCAGCTGATCACTGAGATGCACGACTCAGTGAAAGCATTTCAAATGAAACTGCGTCTATGGGGGAGCCAGATGATCCAGGGAAACTTGTCTCACTTTCCTACTTGCCAGTCAGTCAGAGACACCGTCACAATCCCATTCCCTACCGAAGTTTGTCCTGACAAACTGAGGACACTCAGAACTAAATTCAGCAGGAGATTTGCTGATTTAGAATTGCAGAAATTCAATCTTGATTTGTTCGCAAATCCATTAGAAATGGATGTTGACATTGCAACCGAGCACTTGCATTTGGAACTAATTGAATTGCAATGTAATGGTGCTCTGAAGACCCAGTACCAGTTACCACTCAGTTGGGGCTGCTGATTTGTACATCCTCTGCCCGAATCAATGCCACAGCTTAGCCTTCACGCTGCACGCATCATGTCCACATTCAGCAGCACCTATTCATGTGAGCAGATGTTCTCCATACTGAAACTGAACAAGACTTCCCACAGGTCCCACCTCACAGACCAACATCTAGTCTCAGTACTGAAAGTGGCCATAGTATAGGACATTAAACCACGAGTAGATGAGATAGTTTCTAAGAAAAGGTGCAGAGTGTCTGGTAAGCTTTAACTTCAAACCAAGCAATGCCTAATCTATTTGGGTTTGGCATTATAGGCCCTGTAGTCAGGGGCGTAACACCAAATTCTGGGCCCCAGGAATAAGCCTCCTGAAGGGCCCCCCAATTTTTTTAAAAGAAAAAAATACTCAAAGTTTAACAAATGCTAAGGGCCCCCCCATGCTTGGGGCCCCAGAACAGCTTACCCAGATAACCCCCCCCACTGCAACGGTCCTGCTTGTAGATGTGTCCTTGCAAGTTTACAAAGAAAGCCATAAAATTTGAGTTTAGAGTTGTTGCACTGATTATCTTGCTTTATCACAAGATTTTTGCTGAAAAACCATGACTCTGTTAAAGATAAAAGTAGTGTGAACCAAATGTATTTTGTTTAAATGTGCAGGTTTTTAGGAAAAAGTTGAGCAAAATGCTATTTATTCTTATAAAGCACTTTCGCTGTTTCGTTAAAGACAAAACTACTGTAATGCAAATGTTTTGTTTAATTGTGAATTTATACAAAAATGTTCAGCAAACTACTATATTGTTACTCTTAGTTTACATTAGGGCTGGTAACAAAGACCTGTTATTTTGTTACAGACAAAAGTAGGTTACTGTGATGCAAATGAGGTTTGTGAAACTTTGCAGTTGCCATTTTACACAAAATCTTGTTCAGCACATAATAAATTCTGTTTTGCTTTATCAATCAATTTTCCTGGTAAGAATTATCCACAAACAAGGAGAAGCCAAAACATATGAACTGTGCATGTGTGCAATTTATTTATTTATTTTTTAATTTGATGAAGTCACTAGGCTACTTCAATTTCTTAAATTAAAAAGTCATTGTAATAAATGTCTGGCCTCTGACTTTATTCATAATTGTTGAAGTGGCCCTCAGTAGGTTTGAATTTGACACCCCTGCTCTATAGGATCCAATATTAAAGTACAGCGCCCCCACTAGACCCACTTTTGTCGATTCAATCAAAATGGTGCTCACACTGTACATTGACAGTACCAAGGAAAGTTGATTGCCAGATTAGAAAAAAAATTATCACAGTTTTTGAGAAATAATTTTTAAAAATTTCTCAGTCCTATCTTTAACATTGGGGCCAAAATTTCAAGGGCCCATGGAATGGACAAAAATGATTCAATCAAAAATCCGAAAACAACGTCTAAAGATATGGTCTAGTAGTATGGTATGACAAATTTACACAAAAATTCATCAGGCCAAAAAAAAAGATAAAAAATGTTCCAGACGACGGATGATGGAAGACGGATGCCACACCACAACAATAATTTATCGGCCCATAGGTACCTGGTACCTTATGTTCGTGCGTATTTCTGCACGCAATTTTGGGGAGTCCAGATTTTTCCTGCTTTCCAAGTCAAGGTCAGTCGTCTCTTAATTCCATCTGTCAAACTGACATGACATCATTTCACAAATTCCTTCTTTCTGGTCTCTTGTCCCCATCTGTAGCCAGGTTTTCACTCCTATAAACACTTCTGATTCCCAGCACTGATGTGTGTCCATACAGTATGTATGTCATGAAGTTGCTTTCAAAACTCCTTTGCTTCATTGACAAAATCCTTCCTCTCAGAAACAATTGAAAAGATTCCTCCTCATAAGAATTAATCCCTTGCTGCAGTATGCATCTGTCTTTTGGAGGTTTCAGACCACTGGCTGTATAAACTGAAAGAATTAGATTTTCCTATTACATTGGAGTGTGGGCTGATCGGCTTGAATACCCACTGTTCTGTTAGATCTGCACATCTGCCAATGGATGTGCTTATTTTGTTCCTAAAGGGCCACTCTACAATCTCAGCACTGGATCAGTTTAAAAAAAAAAGGTTTATTATGCCGAAATTCATGAAGACGCGCAGCTACTACCTCTATGTAAAAGCCAATTTAGTGACGTTTGTCCAAGCTTGTTTGCTTGCTTTGCGGGTAAGAAACTATAATTTTTTTATTATCTCTGGGCTGCTACCAAGATAAGAACATTGATTTCAACATATTTCAACCAATCTGAACAATGCTACAGAATTAGCCATTTTCTACTTTGTACTTCCGGTGTTGTTGCTGTGACAACCCTGGGCCTTGTGGCAAGCCATGGCTTACTGCGCTACTGTTAAAACATTTGTATCGTGACTAGCTTCCTTCTTAGTCACACATATGCTCCGCTGTTCTGAATGCAATCTTTAATAACAATCACCAAGAACCATGCCGAGAACACACATAAGGCAGGGTCCCATTGGTGTTCACATAGCCTAAATAAAAATACAACTTTTTGTTGCTACCTAGTTAAAAGCCAACAATGATTTAAAAGCGAAAAACTAGAGACAGTGCAAACTTCCGACAAGGCAGCACAGTCGAAATCTTGCTGAGTGAACATGGCTCATATTTTGTTTGACCAATTGCAGTCAAAATCAATAGGGTCCATCCCTAAAGTAATAGCAACCCACCAACAAAATTTCAGAGACATTCGTTCATTACCTTTTGAGTTATCTTGTACACAGACTGACAGACAGACAGACGGACAGAACAATGCCGACAAAAACATAACCTCTTTGGTGGAGGTAATTAATGGATTGTATATCGATCATGTATGGTCTACGAAACATTAACTCATGGGTTTAGCAGACTGCCTTATCTAATGGTTACCCATGGAGAAATTTATTTTTGGCCCCCATGGCACCAGGTTGACCCAAGCCCATGTCAGCATCATAGACTGTATAAAAAGATGGACAAAGCAATCGTGACCTCACCCATTGATTTCAGCATACCATTTAGGAAGCCTCGATTTTGGCTATTTGAATGGCGCCATTTTGTAATTTTGAAACCGGATGTGATTCCTATTGGACGAGAGTGTGAATTGAATATCCAGGGAGGAGCGAAGGGTGGATGTATGGGTGGATCTGACCACATCAGATGAGGACCAGAGGATAGCCACGCCTCAAAAGCATATTCTGGCTTTATCCTTTATTCTAGTCTATTTTGGACCATAATTTACAAACATTAACATAATGATATATCAAAGGAGACTTGAAACTTGTGACAGATACCATAAAGTAATGTGAAAAAATCATTATTGAAATAATAAATCAGGTGGAAAAGTAGGGTCAATTTCTCATAGACTTCTATAGGATTGAACTTCTTTCTGCAACCACCGACATTGCATCTGCTGGCCAATAGAATGCAAATTTTAGAGATTTCTACATTGGCCTCAGTTTTCAGACCCGGGTGCTGCGTCCAGTTTTTTATACAGTCTATGGTCAGCATGCGCATAGATGTAAAACTAGGAAATATCTATGGTCATGCAGCCCAGCTATGTGTTTCTGGGAACTTGTTATAATCACTTTCATGCTTTATACGAGATGCGCAAATTTGTAAACAGATGACGGAAATATGACTAAGCTGTACAAATGACTTCATGTGCATTTGTATATCGTTTGCAATCTTTAACGGCAAATAAATTATGAATTATCAGTTGGGAAATGGTGATTTTTACAGTAAATAGCCATTTCTACTCATTTTGTGCAGTATAAGAAGAACTGAGGGCACAGAGGCGTAGCAGCGTAATTGGAATGTGAAATGCGCAAAATGCAAGGGAGTTGGCTGGTCTGTGCAAGGGTTAAGGAATCCAGTGAGGTAGGCTAAGTGTTCAAAGCTACGCAGATGCAGTGCAAGCAAAGCCATTAAAAAAGATTCGCCAACACTGTCACTGTTTGGACATTTGAAACAAGTAAAAGGATACAACCAGAACATAGGACGTACAATATTCACGGTATGTTAATAAATATTTTTGCAGGTAAATGCATTTTTCTAAACATTTTTTAAAATATATTTTTTATCAGATGTGATTTTTTTTCTCTCAAAGAGCGCAGTAGTACCTATTTTAACTGTAAAAGGCGAATATTTTTCGCTTCAAACTGATCTCAGCAAGTTGTATGCATTTCTAACAAATTACCAATGCAGGGTTGCTTAAAGTGTTGACTATATTGATCCAAACAATCTCCCTGTGCAATGTAAACTAAAAAGAAGAAGAAGAAAAAAAAAAACACGGGCTTTCAATGTGTTGCTATGTTAGTGCAAAGATTTGCTTGAGGTACAACCGCAGGTCACAACTGTATAAAATGGGTGATAAATTTATCGTGATAATTTTTTATGCAATGTAAGTAACTGCCCCCATGATCCGATGTTTGAACAAACATCAGAGGTCATTTGAAATGCTTCTGGGAAGAAAATTGCATTTTGAAGTCAGCTATTCAGCAGTGAGGTTGGACAACTTATCCTGACTAAAAAATTTTCAGTTGTAAATCAAACTTGCATTGAAATAAACAGGAATGCTTTTTTCTATGTACATAATGTACACAATTTGTATGTATGCAGATACTGGTGAAATACTCAAATATGACAAATAAAATGGTTAATATCTGCATGGAATGAAAAGGTCCCAAGCTTTATATTGGCAAAATTGTAAGTTCATATGTGGATGTAGCAGATACTGTTGATTATCTACCTGAGGGGCCATGTAGGTTTTTGTGGGCGTGGTTCGAAGTTGGGTGACCCCGCCCATCTACCCTACTTTTGGTCCCTTAATCTCCTTCCTGCACAAAGGTCCCAAAACTTTTATTGCTGATTATTGATGTCTGACATGCAAAGATTGGAAAACAGTTGTAATTTGTTTGGGACATTTATGTAGGTTGGAACTAGGACCCAATTTCCATGCGTCGGAAATGGCATCTCTTATGACTTCAGGTGGCGCTAGCGTTAACCTACATGGAGGTCCCAGGACTTTTTTTCATTTTAAGTTGCAGTCCACCAACTCTAGTTTCAAGAATAATTGAAAAAAACTTGGGACCTCCATGTAGGTAGAATTATGGAGCAGTGAAATTTGTTACCGCTCAATACGGCACAGAAAAGTAGGTGTGGCCTGCTCAGTAGGGGAGGGGTTAATTACCAAGGTCATGACTGATTTCCCTATTCCCAGCCCCAAACTCAATAATTATGAAGTATGAAGAGATTTGGATATGGTGAGTTGGCCACTTTTGCCAGTATTGGGCTCAGGGATGTCGTTAGGCCTATTTTAGGGGGGCTGGAGCCACCGTAAATTGTTCCCAAGCACCCCCAAATGATTTGGCTTTTTTTTTTTTTTTTTCAATAACAATAACAATATGAAATGAATAAATAATATAATTAGGGCTGGTAAAGCGTTATTATTGCATTAACTCATCCACAGATTAACGCCGACAATTGTTAAATCTATAGTTAAAGCTTTTTTTTTTTGGTGAAAGTTCAGTTGATACTCAGCTCTGAATCCGGTTCCCAGGTCTGACATAACGCGTCGTTTACTGTTGAAGGTCCAAAAAACAAACTTGGCTCGTTGAAACTCAAAATCAAAAATGAAACGAGCAACGTACAATCTTTCTAATGTTTCCCCAAAGTACTGAGGCCAACTTACAAAGCAGGAATCATTGACTGTGAGTGGACAAACTGCACTGCTCACAACATTTCAGGGAGCAAGTTTTAGGCATTATAGACTACCCACACCAATTGTCTAAAAAAAACAAAAAAAATCAACCAAAACAACTCGAAGGAAATAGAGCTGTCCAGACGGGGCTGCAATTCAACTGGCACTTATCATTTTGAGGGATTTTTTTTTGTCGTTGGTATGAGCTGCATTCAAAATGTTGCTTAGCTTAAATGTTGTGAGCAGCGTATGTCAGTTGTAAGGCTTCGACTGGATCGCTAGTAATTTTATGTTAACGCGTTAGTTAGCTTGGTTAGCAAGCTAATTGACAGGAGCGGGAGACGATTTCCCCCAGGCGTAGTGTGTTAGTGAATCCACGGTATGGTATAAGTTTGTCAGCAGTGGTAACAACAACAGTACTATTATTTCCGGATTCACTTAAAGGCCCATTCATACCCTTTTTTCTTCCATCCGTCTTTCCGCCCGTCCGTCCTATACGTGTGTACCCTTCATACCTCCGTACGTCTTTTGTGTTGGGGGGTGTGCACAATACTTCCTCTAAATGGCAGTGCCGAGTGCCAATAAACCGGCATTAATAAAACACGGCGACTGTGGAAGAAGTCCTTTTATCAGGGCTGCCAACTGTCACACATTCGCAGTGATATTTAGTGCTTCATTCACGTTCCCGTGCTGTAGTCAGCAATTATTCAATCAACGAAATGCGTGTGTTTCACGATCGTTCAAATTGTTTAAATGAAATAAGACCATTTGAAACATTTTTTATGCAATTCCATTGCTTCCAACCCCTGAGTGAAGAAAAGCTTGAGAAGTCCGAAATCATAATTGATTTCCATATTACTAGTGGCGAAATCCGCCGTAACGCATGTGAAACTGATAAACTTCAATGCACACGGACTTCAATTCCACCTGAGAATCTCTACAAACAGCCTGATTGAATAATTTCTGACTACAGCACAGAAACGTGAATATGTCATTTAAACTCAAGCCGAATGCGTGAAAATTGAGAGCCTTGTTTTATTGTATTTGCTTCGCAAACGTGAAAAAAACGTGTCGGTGGAACTTGAGGCCACTAAACCTCAGCCGCCCCCGCAATGGGGAGTTCCGGTGTTTGGTACTGCCGATGCGGGAGATGGATGACATAGCAGTCTCGTATCTGTCCATTTATTTTTGACAACTTCCCCCGTCACACCCAGAGCCGCCCCGATTTCTTCAAAACTATTGGCGACAATCTGCTTGTCTCAATGCCCTGGGCTGGACGCGTCGTAAACATGTTTGTAGTTTCGTACAAGCTCAGTGAGGTGCTCCTCGGCTTCCGCTATTTTTTAATGCCTTTGCAGATCTTCTTCGTGACTCAGGTGATTTTGTTAAAATATGGACTATAAACTCAACACTGCCTTCACGATTTCCCGTGGTATTGTTAGTTAACTTAAGCTAACTAACAGCGGTGAATCCTATGTATCAATGAACTAGGTGCTCCCCGTTTTGTCAAATTGAATATTTACTTAATTTGGCTTTACCTGTAAAGTGTTAGCATGATTTGATTTCTGTCACTTGTATCAGCACTGAAAACAAAGGGAGATCAGCTCGTTCACTGGCTTGTTATCATTATTACTGATGGAAAAGAATGATATGCTAATAATCAGTCCACCACCACCCCTGTTGACATCCAGGCACAAACTAAGTCAGGGCCAGACCACAGGGAGAGGGGAGAGACCTCCATTGCAGAGGTGAGTCAAAAGGACTTGACAGTATAGAGTGATGCAGACAAGCTTATCAGAATTTTATGGAAATCGGTTGGAATATTCAGGCAAGGTGCATCATATAAGGGTTATTTGATCACGTGTATTTAGGAGGAAGAGGCGAGATTAAAAAGTGGAGAGCGCCAAGAGATGTATATGAGTCAAATAAGCCTGACCCAAAATATTTTGGGGTTCTATTTTGTATTCCTACATTGTAAATAATTTAAATCAGTATTTTTGGCCCAAAATGTACATCATAGGCTTGTGCCACAAAGCTATTATAATGTTAACCTGCTAACTAGGTGAATTTAATCAATCACTCCTCAAACCTACAGTATGAGACTTATGACTTGTGCTTTTCATGAAAGGTGGCAGGTGGTAGTTATACTGATGTGGAGAGCTTCTTGGTGGCAGTGTTGTGTGTAAAAATGGTATGTACGATCAATATAACATAACCCCGCTTTGAGACACTGGCCATTCATAATAGTAGAAATTATTTGAAGATGTATGCAGCTTATTGAAGATGTCGCTTTCAATACAATCATTTTCCCCACTTGTTGATCTATTACATCAACATTAGAAATTCATTTTACAGAAGCATGCAAGCATGAGGAGATCCTCAAGTTTAGATACACAATGAGTGTTAATTAAAATGGCAGTCCATTAGTCATGAAATTGATTTATGCATGTTAAAGTTTTAATATCTTCAATATTCTAATCTGACTGGGGCCTACCATGTCTCCTGGATGACATTACATAATTGGGGATTTTACTATACCCAGATAATTATCAAAAACATTTTAAAAGATGCCAGAAAACAGGAAATGACATCTCATCTGTCATCCACTCAGCACAGCCAAGATCAAATTGCAATTACAGTTCAGGAAGTGTTATGATGGCACATAACAGCAAAATTATGTTAATAGTTGTTGTTTAACAGTATTGCAACAGTACACACAACTGAGTCTATAACACTTTTTATCCTATGCTGTTAATAACCCGTAATATAATGTGAAATTCATGAAAATGAATTATTTTCATGTGTCATGCTTCTCCTGGGGGCTAAGCTCCCCCTGCCTTTAAATCCTAATGACGTCCCTGATTGGGCTGATCTTAAAAAAAAGGCACTCTTAATCTACTATCTATGATCTATAATCCAGTAATCAGTATCAGTAATTTGTACCAGTAATCATGTTAAATTTTGTTGTTATATCATGGCATAGATTTCAAGATGTCCCTGGAAGATCTCGTTGCCATGACACCACTGGTGACCCACGAGGATGGGACCTACAGTAACACAGCAGCGGAAGCAGCCAGGCAGCTGTTTGTCCTTCACATCAAAAATCAGCCATCAGTCCGCAGTGTGTTTTTCTCAGATACTCAGACTGATCCCAAAGAAGGCGAAATCCACAGTGGCTTTGACTTTGACAAGTTTGCGACGGCCTACGTCTGTCAGGCCATAGCCAAAACCACAGACCATGGCTTTAACGAGGCCATTAATATCAGCGCCGTGAATAATTACCTCGACATGGTGTGCACCGGGCAGGACTGGGACACGTTAGGTAAGGGACAGAGCTAGGTCATGCTAGGCAAGGAACACTGTTGCATATTGACATAATTCCTGTTTGTATTGACATATTTCCATTTGTGCTCCGTGGTTCTTGTATTGATAGGGTACCAGCTGTACACTCTGACATATCCAGATGAGGTCAGCCATGGAGGGACAAAATTTCGTTATTATATGGAAAATAGTCCGTAAGTATTGAAAGCATTGAAAGCTGTATTATGCATTTTGTGACCTGTTTTGAAATGTTTTGTAAAGTTGCTATTTGTGACTACTGCATACTGCTTTACGTTGAATTTCAATCTCTTTAAAAGCTCTGTTGCTTCACGTCAAGTACCATGTGATGCACAAACATGAGCTTGAAAATGTACTGAAAACCTTGACTTTATTAAGCAATTTAAACACAAATATGTTGGCTTTCAATGTGAATTTCTACATTCCAAATACTAACTTACTTTGGGAGTGCATTCTGTTGGAATTTCTATCCCACAATAATGAGTATGTATTCTGCAAAGATTTACAACAGATTTACTCATTTACTTGTTCCTGTTTGTGATTTATTTCTTGCTATAGTCAATAAAAATAGTTGGCTTATCTTGAAGTTTGAAGTTTGAGACATGTGGTCTCCAGTGTAGTTACACTGAACTGTCCATAAACAGGTTCTGGGCAGTGTTAGTGTTGTTTGCCGTACAACTGACTGCAGACACAGGATTGGGGCCAGTTATAACTCCAGTATATTTTCAACAAACCAGGCTCATTTACATAACTGTTGCTAAAACAGATCTTTGTTAATGTTTTTATTCAGGCCATTTCAAAGCTTTATTTTGGAAATTTAAAAAATAAGATAGATCTGCAGGGAATATTGAAACAAAGAGGGAAGCTGAGGTTGCACAAAACACGATTCCACATGCTAGAAGTAACAACATTTCTAGGGAGTAGGTAACAACTGAAAGCGCAATAAATCAATATTTTCCATTTCTATAAGGCCAGATTTCAAATACCGGAGAAAAATGTGTCCTTGCTTTGTGAAACCTCTATTTATTTCTTTTAGCACTGACTGGGGGAGAAAGCTTCATGACGCCATCACAACAGATCCCTGGATGAATGATCACATGTCACTCTTGGCACATGGTGAATGGCCACACCATAACGAGGCAGTTAATGTTTTCCTGTTCATGATCAGCCAGCTGGATAACGACTTGGCAGATGAGACATTTCACGAGCTGAAACAAGGTTTGTAGAAGGCAAGCAATACATAAAACCATTAAATGAATATTTTACCAATATATATTTCCCGCTGCGTTCTGCAAAGCACATGCTCTGGCCAACTCACCACTTGTACGAAGGAAGTTGCTGATATTTGATGATTAGCTCTGTGTGTGGCACAGTGATTAGCCCTGCTGCCTCGCAATAAGGAGGTTTTGGGTTCAAGCCCCGGCCTGCTGGGACATCCCTCCGTGGACTTTGCATGCTCTCCCTGTGGTCATGGGGGTTTACCCTGGGTACTTTCGTTTACCCCACCCTGAAAAAAATGCATTATAAGAATACTCAGAGCAGTGTAACGTCTGAACTGTAATATGGTGATTCAGTTTCAATTTAATCGCACAAAAATCATTTGGAATAAACCAAATATTTATGGAGTTTATGAAGTTCAAACATGAAGCAGTTTAAAAACATCTCCTCCTCCCTCCATCCCATCAGTATAATGACCCTTATCTTATTTCTACGTGTTCTCCCATGTTAGATCTATCCAGTGGTTAAATTGGCTTTTGTTTACAGTTAATAGACAATACCGTTCAAAGCTTTATTTACATCTTACAGCCTTAGTTCACATGCATATTACCTATACTTACCACTTGTTTACATCTCAAGCCATCTGTTTACATATTTGATAAAGTCAATACAATTTAATCTTTAGTTTCCAAATAGAGACCAAGTTTCTCCTGTCTCTCTCTCTGCAGGCTACATGGTCCACTGCTTTTGGCTTTAATATAGTCCTCATTCTTTTATAAGACAAAACAACGTCACCTTACCCCCCTAAAAAAATCTTCATCGTTAAATCCTGCCTATGTTTACTAACCTTCCAAATGAATGAATGAATGAATACAATCAGCTTTGTTAGAAATAGCGGTGAGTTGTTATCTACCGTCATATATGGTGGTCTAATACACTTGCTTATAAATGTAAAATATACAACCATAAGTTTGGATATTTTAACTTTGAATGAAGCTTCTGGTGTATTTGCCTGAGAAGATAAAAATAACTACTCATCTATGTCTATTTCACCAAAAAAAACAAATACAGTAATAGCATGGGCGCCTGGTTACATTTTAAAATGGGGGAGCAAACTTGGGATAATAGATCATGCTTAGCCACATTTACTGGATTGAAGACTGTTTCAAAAACAGTTGCTAGATAATTGGGTGGACCATGAAAGGAAATGACTGCACCTTCAACTAGGCTGAAATCGCGTGATTATAGCTAATCATTAGTCTGATCAGTCATCGTAGCCAATCAATTCATATACACATTACAAAGCCATTAGTCTAATCAGACCAATATCTGATGCCAGTCAGCAGATAACTTTATCATAGTATACCAAATACCTAATGTTTCAGTAGAGCTGCTAATGAATAGCTAAAAATATTGTGAGATATGAAGCTCCCCGCATTCACAGAAATTATTAATCTAGGGCCCTTTTGAGAAGCTTACTATGGGCTGCACACTCTGCAAACAATTTATGTGTGTTTAAAAACACTACTCTAGAACATAAAAGAAACGGTGTCATATTTCAGCAGTCTTGATGTCACTTTGACATGAAAATAATCCATAACACAAACTGTAATTGCAAAGCTTTACATTTTGTCACCTCAGATCTTTATACTAGCCTCAGTTGATAAGCTGCGATATTTTATTAGCAAATGAACAAATCTGAGGCCATTTGTTTAAATTGCAATTTCTCACAAAAACTAGTGTTGTTTGATGATTCAGTTGCGCACTAAATTAAGTAACAACTCGTTACACTGTTAATTCACCGCATATCACATCTGTGTATTTGAGGGGTTGGGGTTTTTTTTTTTTTTGGTCGCTATTTACAACCCCAATTCTGAAATAGTTGGGAAGAAGTGTAAATTGCGAATAAAATCAAAATGCAATGACTTTCAGATCACATGAGCCAATGTGTTATTTACAATAGAACATAGATAACATTTCAAATGTTGAAACTGAGACATTTTAAATTTTTATCCACAAAATGAGCTTATTTCAAGTGCATAACATCATCAAAAGATTCAGAGAAACTGGAAAAATCTCTGTGAGTAAGGGACAAGGCCGAAGACCTTTACTGGATGCCCGTGATCTTCGCGCCCTCAGACGCCACTGCATCACTCACCGGCATGATTCTGTCATTGACATTACTAAATGGGTCCAGGAATACTTCAAGAAACCACTGTCTGTAAACACAGTCCGCCGTGCCATCCACAGATGCCACCTAAAACTCAATCATGCAAAAAGAAAGCCATTGTTGAGTATGATCCAGAAGCGCCGCCGTGTTCTGTGGGCCAAGGCTCATTTAAAATGGACTGTAGCAAAGTGGCAAAGTGTCCTGTGGTCAGACAAGTCCAAATTTGACATTCTTGTGAGAAATCATGGCCGTTGTGTCCTCCGGGGTAAAGAGGAGAAAGACCACCACTCCTGTTATCAGTATTCAGTTCAAAAGCCAGCATCTCTGATGGTATGGGGATGCATTAGTGCAAATGGTGTGGGACACTTGCATGTTTTAAAAAGCACCATGAATGCTGAAAGGTATATAAAGGTTTTAGAGCAACATATGCTCCCCTCCAGACGACATCTATTCCAGGGAAGGCCTTGTGTATTTCAGCAGGACAATGCAAAACCACATACTGCAGTTATTACAACAGCATAGCTTCGTAGTAGAAGAGTCCGTGTGCTGAACTGGCCTGCCTGCAGTCCTGATCTTTCACCGATTGAGAACATTTGGTGCATAATTAAACGAAAAGTCCGTCAAAGGAGACCCAAAACTCTCCAGCAGCTGGAAGTCTGTATTAAACAAGAGTGGGATCAAATTCCAATGGCTAAACTCAAGAAACTTGTCTCC
The DNA here is from genome assembly GCA_029692085.1 of Gymnothorax javanicus. NCBI lineage: Eukaryota > Metazoa > Chordata > Actinopteri > Anguilliformes > Muraenidae > Gymnothorax > Gymnothorax javanicus. Next base: position 22,112,678 of record CM056202.1, read on the forward strand.
TCAATGCCCAGACGCCTCCACTCTGTGTTAAAAAGAAGAGGGGATGCTACAGCATGGTAAACAGGCCCCTCTCCCAACTTTTTTGAGACGTGTAGCAGCCATCAAATTTGAAATGAGCTCATTTTGTGGATAAAATTGTAAAATTTCTCAGTTTCAACATTTGCTATGTTATCTCAGTTCTATTGTGAATAAAATACTGGCTGGTGTGATTTGAAAGTCATTGCGTTTTGATTTTATTCATAATTTACACTTTGTCCCAACTATTTCGGAATTGGGGTTGTAATTTGTTTGTAGCGCATGTGCTGGAGGCTCACATCAATGAGAGCAGGGCAATTTTTATCTGGTTTGACTGCACCAATTCTACGGGGATGGGGAGTTGGACAAATGTGTTATTTTTTATACTTCATTTTTGTCAGTTTCTAACAATAGCAAAATGATCATTGACATTGGCTGCTGAAAGGTAATCATCTGAGAAGCGGGCCTGTATGAAAAAAAAAACTTTGTTTTTAAAAAAGACAAAAAATGGGGAGCAAAACCATTAATATGCTCCCCCTATTTGAATAATGGGGATGGCATTTGGTCCATTTGCTCCATTGCTCTGGCGTTCATCTTGATGATTACCTGCATTCATCGAAACTCAAATGCTGTGCCACCACCTTTATGGGGAAATGGAAAAGATGTGGTATGTGATAAATATAGTTCTGAAGGAGGCAGAGCTCAGCTCTGGAAATGTGTGTTGTGGATGTGAGGAGGCGGAGCTGAGCTTCAGTGGGCTCCATACCAATTTAACCACTGGATTTATCATGAAATTTTATTTTTTTTTAACATTGTGTAAGAAAAGTCTCATTTGTTTAATTATGTTGCCATGTATATAAATGATTGAAAAATCTATCAACAGGATCACACATTGAAATTAGTTTGCATCGAAAATTGCATTTTTCAGGTATTCCTGACATCTACAACAACTTCAAGCACCAAAACTATCTTGGTCTTCCTCTAGACAGCGATGACATTCTTCCCAACGTTCGCACGGCACAGGCGATATCAAGACATCAAAAGCCGCCCCCTGGCGCCTTAAAACCAACCTATTACACCGTCATATATGGTGAAGAAGTGGATTCTTTTATCAAAAACAAAGCTCAAGAACATGGATTTTACAGTGGAAAAAAGTCCCAAAAACGTTGAAGTTGTGCAAATAAGCCCCTGTATTATCATATAAACATCAATCAGGGATAAGGAACATGGAGCAGTTCTAGCTGTCACTCGAGAAAAAATATACTTTCTGAACTCTCTCTCTCTCTCTGTCTCTCTCTCTCTGGGTGTCTGCTGGACAGATTTTGTAGCACTGAAACAAACAATGTATCAGGGCTCTGCACGCATGCTGTTAATTAGCATTTTTGAAAAACAAAATTTAATGTTCCAGTTACATGTACTCAGATGAAACATGAAACTTGCCCTAGTCAAGTCCAATTGAAAAATGCTAATATATTTATTCATATACTTATTCCCCTTTAACAGTGTGTATTATTATGTAATTTGTAACACGATCGTGCCCTTAATCAATAAAATTATGACACGGTGGTGGTTTTCTTTATACTTAAAGAGATTATGGTTTTTTGGGGTTAACAATCTCTGAATTACTAATTATATCAATAAAATTTACTGATATCAATGAACAACTCTGTTTTTGCTGGAACACAATACCTTGTGTTAAAATGCTCTTAAGCTGCCATAAGGCAATAATTTGACACCAATTTAGTCATCCTGCCTCCTCGCTCGCACACATTCAGCATGCACTTCCTGCACATTGAAATGGTTAGGTTAGTTCATACAAACCTTGGAATGTGCTAGTACTGCCTGCTCCACTAATTTCATCAGATATTTCGGCTCTGTTCACGAAAAACTGAATCCACTTTGTTAGACGCAGAGCTTGTGTTTATACAGAGGGGCAACCTGGGAAGCGAAACAAAGAGCATCAAAGTCTCGCAGAAATATCTGAAATTCGGCTTCAACGTGACGAACAATTAGGACAATGCAACGATTTTTATATGATGACATCTTTGAAAACCAAAGGTCCAACAATATTACCTTATCATGATATACGTACAAGAGGTAAGAGCAGACATTTCCAACGGGACCTCTGTGCGTATGTGTGTAAAAGTGAGTGAATATGTGATCATGATCATGACTTCAAAAAGTCCTTTATCCCTAATGCCATTGGCATCCTTAACTCAACAAAGTGACCAATGACTAATCCACAGTCAGTGATCTGAACCACCTTACTTTCATCTTATTTATTAATTGTTCTTGATTATTTATTTATTTATTTATTGATTTTGATGCAGGTTATTCAGGGGCATAGGAAGCAAATTCATATTGGTCCGGCAGACGGCGCTGGGGGGATGGTATCATTAGAAAATTTTTTTAAACTGGGGATTGATTTGGTTAGCTGTGGTAGCATCGAGACTCATCTTTAGCCTCAACAGTTTCAACTTTTGGGTGGTGTTTCTTCATGTTCACAACAGCAGATTAATTCAGTCTGTGGTCTATAGTATGCACTTTCCAGCATTAGCAGTTTGAAGCATTTCATCCATGAACTTGATATAAACCTTTGAGACAGTGTTCAAGCAATGAATTGGAGGCTTATAGAATACCTTATAAATTGAGATACATATAAAGAAGGTGACGTCCAGAGTAATGGTGTCAGGGTTATCCACCCATAGAAACTGACTGTCAGTTTCCTTATGTTCTTTTTGTCCCTTGCTTTTTTACATTTACTGATTTATCTGATTTACCTTATTTATTTCATTCCATATAAATGCAATTAGGCCACCTATCTAAGAAAAAAATAATAAAACACTGACACAAGATTACCAAGAATGGGTAAATTCCGTCATAGGCTAATTCAGATATCATATGTGGACATGCAATACGCACGCAGGTAACTAACCCTTCGCTCTCGAAATACGAAGTAAAAACACAAGCAGGACATAAGCTGCATTAATATTGTGCGGATTGAAATCTTACCGGGAATGTAGGGGCACAAACCAGGGCGTGCACCTGATGATAACTGTATGAACTCGGACAGTGGATACCCACAAACACAGTTCAGGATGAACTGTTTAAAACGTGTTAGCAACAAATAGTTTTTAACCTAGTTAATGAAAAGAGACAGGATTTCGTGAGCTTTCTTTGATGCACTTAGAATACACTGCTTCCGCACACAAGCCCCATCTCAGTCGCGCCCTCCACCAAGCTTGGGGTCGCGTAAAAGAATAATTTCTTTTGGACACGTGGCCCTTCTAAAAGAACGGCATGCCTCCAAAGCATTCGGCTTTCTGTGCGCACCCGTGATTGCCAGCAATTTGAAAAGATCTGAGCGGCATACGCCAATCACAAATGCCAGTCGGCGTTTGGTGGAGGCTTTGTCATAAAAAAATCAATTAAAAATTAAAATTAAAAAAATTGAAAGGGAGCTCTTCATACAACGAAGTGCATCCAGATCAAGCAGTTAAATGCAAATAAGGGGATAACGATAGTTTGCGCTGCTTAGGTCTGGTAAATAATCCATTACATTCAAATTAAAATAACATTGCACTCTGTGATTGTCTGTTGCAATGTGAGGATGGCAGTTTAGCAATTTTAGGTGATCCCCGAGAAACTAACAGCCCTTCAAGCATAGTCCTTATCTCAGGGGCAAAACTGTCTAAATAAATGAGTAAACCATCCCTCTCAATGCAAATTGTATGCATTAAACAAGCATGTGAGGTCACCAACAAAAGCCCTGTAATGCTAAAATCGCACGTAAATTAATAACGTATATTAAATAAGAACGTTTTTTGCACTGGATCATAATTTATGAAAGTATGCAGTATTGCTGACGAACGCTAATGACACTGGCCTCGCGGCAGTACATTAATCTGATACTTGATAAGCAGCCGGGATCGGCGAGACGGTCTAAATTGACATGACATGAGGGAGAGAGGGGAGGGGGAGGGGCGTATTCAGGAAAATATTGGTCCGGCGATCGCCGGGTCTGCCGGGCCGGTTCCTACGCCCATGTTATTGTACTGCCTTTTTATTGCATGTATGCAAAGATGTGCGTCTCTGTATTTTAGTACTGTTTGTCTTTTGTGTTGGTGAGCTGAAGACAACTTTCCACCTTGGTGGACAATAAAGTTTCATTCATTCATTCATTCATGAGTGGTGTTAATGACTTTATTGGACAAAATCGTTTATATGATCAAACACACGACTGTCAAAAGAAGAGCACAAGAGCCTCCCATCACACACAGTACTACATACACAAATTCAAAACATAAAAAACTCAAAATTGTCATCAGCATTGTCCGATGAAACATGTTGTTTTTCTCTCAAGTGGTTATGAATCTATAACATATTAATATTCTTCAGCGAGAATTTAATCTGCCCAATTGAATGGATGCCACACGTGCCTGTCCTGACACTGATTAGAATAAAAATATATTAGTCATTTAAATAAAGATACTGAGTTATCACTTATAATTTATTGATTGTGTTGCTTCATTATTTCATGTGACTTTTTATGTGCTGTGAAAGAGGAAGAAGAAAAATAAGAAGAGTTTGTTTCCAAAATGCAATATATCCATTTTACTCATTTTGAGTAAATTAGCTGTTTCTATGTTGGCGCCTATTGCGTTTTATAGAAAAACACAAACTTTGACCATGAAAAACTACACCTGATAGCATGAATTTCTAAAAACGGATTTTTGCGCCATGTATAAGAAGTACAGGGCTATCACTCCATGATATTATCTCAATCTTTGTCATTTTGGCACTTTTGGAAACAAACTCTTCAAATTGTCAGTGTCTTTAATTCCACACAAGGAAACACATATTGTAAAGGAGTGGTAAAAACCAGGAGTGCAATCATATCATGTATTAGAAATTATAGCAACACAGGCAGGTTATTAATTGCACCTTATTTCATTGTAGCCCTAAGTCACAGCAGCACAAGACCTCCTGTTTTATTATTGACAATTACAGCAACTCTCTCAGGTCATTGTTAGTTTCAGTCTGAGTGATCAAGACAGTCCCCTCTGCTAGACTGCTCAGGTGATAACCTCTAATATCGCCCATGGTGTGTTTGCTGTGTTTGGAAACAACTGCTGGTAATCTGGCATATTTGAGTCACTGCAATAATTTTGTCATAGTTGAGTGACTGCCCGCACTTGAAGCTCAACCAGCATAATGGACCAATCGATAGTAATGTGTCTCCTCATTTTTCTGTGACTGTAGAGCACAAAATGTATCATACCATGCCTGCACAAATATCAGATGATGAATCAGAACATCAGATAAGAAGCCATAAGCAGACAAGGTGCCGGGAGCTCTGCTCGAAGGCTTTTTCGAACTTGATGAATGTGTCAAATTCAAGACAAGCCACTTACCTCTGTATGAAGATACCATCTCTGTGTTTGAGAACAAATGTACATCTGGCATTCTGCTTCGAGAATACCATAGAACATACAGGTGCCCGACTGAGGAAAAATACGGTGAAATCTTTGTTGACTAGGCGACTGCCTGGGAAAGCACAAGCATGTACCATTTTTATACTCCAGAGTGAAAATACGGTCTGATCTCATAATCGTAACAGTTTCCTTCTGACCCAAAGAACTGATTTGCGGTGTAAATACAGTGCGCGGAATACGTAGGTTTACCGGAAGTGCCACGGTCAGGGAAATATAGTGCAAAAAAAAGGAGGCTGTCTGATGGCAAAGTAAAGCAGTGGAAAAAAAACTAGACATAGCGTACACTTGAACTGATATTGATTATTTTCGGTTTGCCTACTTTTAGGTGTTTAATTCACACTCTGTTTCTGACCCCATCCACAGCAAGTGTCCTTGTTTTTTCTCCTAATGGATTCTCCTAACTGGGGGCCTGTCGACCACCAGTCACTGTAAGTACTACATTGCCAAAGGATCTCATACAACCCGACTTCAAAAAATCCGAACTACCCCTTTAATAAAAATGTCCCTAGATTTCCGATTCATGATGAGTCATTCCTATTAATGCAAATCAGGTTGACAAGTTGTTAACTCACTCAGTACAGTGGACTAAGCATTCGTATTAACGTTGAGTACTTAATATTGCCACTATTATGACCAAAGTTTATTTCTTTACGGTCCTCCTTGAGAGTCGTCCTATCTGTGACGGTTTCTGGGTGCATAGCACCTCATGGGGCATGGCATTTATTTATACAAGACTCCCTTTGGCTGCCATCATTTTGCCACAATAGCGGTGAATACTACCCAGAGATCAAGCACGCTGAGAGGATACACTGGGACTGCTGTTCCCATTGCTAATGACTAACCATTCATTAGCAGCAGGCTTGATATCTTGTGACTGGGACCACTGTGTCCAGGGACTGGGATATCGAGCCCACAGACAAAAGTGCCAGAAACATCAAGACAGTAACTTCCAACAGTATGACTGAGGGCTTGGTACCATATAAGGACTGCAATTATCAGGCACAAAGCCCTCGGTACGAGGTCCAGTGATGGCGATGCATATCTCACATGAGGAGAGCAGGGTGTGAAATTCACGACTGGAGGGGCACAGCAAACTTTGCCTTGGATGGGCACAAAACACTGAGCGCACCAAGGCAATTGGCAGGCGTTTGAAGGGGTATCAAGGCAACAAAGCAAATTGGTATCCGGGCACCAAGGCATTTTCTTGTTGCCTCCGCTTGCACTTTACAAGTGAAACACATCTCCATTTAATTGAGAAAACACGCTTTATTTCAAGTAAATTAACTTCATTGACAACTTTTTCACAAATAACTAAGTCACTGCCAGTACTACATGTACTTTTTTTATCTTTATTTTTTTTCTAAAAATTTGGCATCTCCAATCCACCTGCATCTGGAATGCCCAATTGGGGAACTATGTACAACACTTGCTCATATGCGACCCCTTGCTGCCAACTCAGGAGAGTGAAGACCGTTCGCGGCTTTCCTCCTAAGCACGCGCCTGTCAGCTACTGCTTCTTATACACTCATTGATTCAATCCTCGCAAGTTCAGAATGAGGGCGGAGGATACCCGGACATGAACAAGCTTAGAATCTTCCTGATGAGCACCTGGCTGGCCAGCAGGAGGCCCTTAAGCAATGAATGAAACAACCATTTTCCCAGCAGATCCTTTCCAATTTGCATCCCTGTAGCGCAATGGCCAATTGTGGGCTACTCTGAAAAAGCTGCCAACCACTGCCGGTATGTACGACCAGGGCTCGAACCCGCACCGTGATAGTCACCTCTGCTTCGCAATGCGGTGTCTTAACCGAGTGAGCTATCCGGCAGCTCTTACATGTACTTTTAAACTACGCTGTTTACAGCAGGCCTTGCTGTAGACAAATATGAACAAAACATTAACATCATTTGTAACAGTTAAGGTCCCCTGTTATGCTGTTCCTTCGTATACGGTTGGTGTGCTAACTATCGTTAGCAGTCCAGCTAGCCACCTGTAACACGTTAGCTTCACTTACATTATTTGCTGTTATATGGTTACTTACAGCGTGTGGCACCGAGCGCTTCATTGATGCAGCTGCTCCAGGTTTGAGAAGCAGCTGAGACGCATATCCAGCGTCGAATTATCCTCTATTGACAAATCTGTCTTCGATGAAATGCCGACCACAAACAGTGAACGTTCCCTTTGAGTATGGCTGTTTGCCGCCAGCCAGAGGTGTGAAGTCCGGGGTCAGAAAGTAAAAATCCTCCCCAGAACTTTATTCCAACCACCTGGATTTACTTCGGACAGGAGATGAGCCAACATGAGTGATCAGCTCATTCTGTGAGAAGGAGAAAAACTAGGCAGGACTTTTACTTTCTGACCCTTGGATTATACACCTCTGCTGCCAGCAAACAAAAAGGCTACCCACTGATTTCTGGTGGCATCCTCTTTTGGAAGAGAAAATAGTTGTGCTTTTTTTTTGCATCCAAAAAAACGTGCGAACAGCTTTGGGAGACATACTGATAAATCTGCACGTAAAACGATTTGGGCTCGTTTGTGTCTGATAGAGTAAATTCCGGGGTGGGTAGGTCCAGCGCCGTCATTGGCTCTGGCCAAGTCTGTCCTGATTGGACGCAACAACCTGACGTCAGGTTTTGCCCAGATCTCGTGAAGATCTTGGAGCGAGCTGTTCAGAGAAATCACTTTCGAAAATCACGTTCTCGGATTATGGCAAAACCCCCGCATCTTATGTTTAGAAACTTTGCAGAGGTTGAGTATGGACATCCAACATTATAAAATTACTTGTATGTATTAAAAGAAGGATCAGCATTATAGGTGACCTTTAATGCAATTGAAAATAACCAACATATTCGGTGGACCGGGGAAGCACTCTGTGTTGGCAAAATTAGTGATGCCACCCGCCTCCACTTTTCTCAGGTGGGCTCAATATATTTGAATGAAAAGTTATTGTTTAATTATAGCCCCCGGACGAAGTCGGGTGGCTACTATGGATTCACCTGTGTCATATCCGCCGCAGCGTCCGCATCCGTAGACACTTTCTTGTGGACGCAGTACAGGCTGCAATTTTTGACTGATTACTTTTATATTTGGTATGGACATGTGTTACACTTCATTTATGACACCTATCACTTTTGGTTGCCATGGCAACAGTATTGGCCAAATAATAATATGAAAATTTCTGGCAAAACATAGAGATTCCTTGTGGACGCAGTATAGGCTGCAATTTTTGACCGATTACTTTCATATTTGGTATAGACGTGCGTTATACTTCACTTATGACACCCATCGATTTCGGTTGCCATGGAGACAGTATTGTCCTCATAATATGCAAATTAGTGCCAAAAAGTAGAGATTTCCTTGTGGACACCGTACAGGCTGCAATTCTTTACCAATTACTTTGTTGAGGGACATGTGTTACACTTCACTTATGACACCTATAAATTTTTCTTGCCATGGCAATAGTATTGGCCGAATAATGTGCAAATTCGTGCTGAAACATGCACTCTTCCTTGTGGATGCTTTACAGGCTGTAATTTTTGACTGATTACTTTCATATTTGGTATTTACATGTTATTCTTCACTTAAGGCACGTTTTGATTCTGGTTGCCATGGCGACAATATTGGCCACATCATACACACATTAGTGGCAAAACAGAGATTTCCTTGTTGACGCAGTACTGGCTGCCATTTTGGACCGATTACTTTCATATTTGGTATGGACATGTGATATACTTCACTTATAACACCCATCAGTTTTGGTTGCCATGGCGACAGTATTGGCCGAATAATGCGCAAAAAAGGGTAAAAGCGGCAATCGGGGGCTACACCTATGCGCTCGCAGCCGACCGGACTGTCTAGTTTTTATTCTAAATTTTAGACCACGAAATGGACTCAGCCATTTTGACTTCCTCCACAGAGGCCAAGAACATGCACAAATGCCACGGGAATATCTGGAAATCGATGCCTATTGTGACTTCCGCATAATATTTTTCACTGGGGAATTTCGTAAACGGACTCAAGTTTATTTGATTGTTACATCCAGTGTATGCACAAAGAGCACAATATAGCCTGGTAAAATATGGAATAATAAAATATAAATATTTAATTTCCTTCAGGAAATATAGTTAAAAAATATTGGCGTGTGTCTGAAAGACCAAATCCAGTAGGGTGATGCTGGATTTGGATTTTCGACAAGTTATGGCCGCAATATATGCCATAATTTCAACGCTTCATGTGATGTTTGATATTTTCATTTTTTTTTTTATACTGGGGTAGCTATCACACTGGTCATTGCTCTACCAGCGCTTCCTCTCCCTCCACCTTCATTTCAATCTCTCTTCCTCTTCAATCTCCTCCAAACCATTTGCTTTCCCCCAGCCTTTCCAACTGATATGGACTTCCTAAGTCATGTTTCCTCATGGTGAATGTAGCCAAGTGGTTGTCTTTGGGCCACCCAAAAGTTAAGGCCTCTGCAGAGTTTTTGTTTGAATAAATATTTTTATTTCACTCTAATTTGCACGCCTCTGATTTACTGTGGCAGAAGACATAGTTTTTGTGAAAGAATTCCAAAGGGAAGTTTTTAGCCCCACATACATGTAAAGACCTTTTTTATACATTATAAGAGATTTTATTCACTGCCATCAAAGAAAATGTACATTGAATAACAAAACATTTCTTATGCACTCCTTGTCATTGGGCAGATGTCACTGTTGGAATACTGAAGCTGTTGTTGTCTAGATGAACAGCTTTGTAATGTATTATTAAACACAAAATGAGTGACAGTTTTTTCCAATTACGTAGTCTAGATGGAAGCATATAAGGAGGGTGAGACTGGCAGAACAAACACACTTAAGAGAAGCCAGTTTCATGTTGATTATTATTCAATCAATGTTGACTTGTCAATCTCCAAGTGTAAATTGCTGTCTTATAAAAAATTGCAGGGTTCACTGACAATGCATTCTGTAGCATTTTTAACTAATATTTTCATCAATTGTTCGTATATAAATTACTTCAGAAGTATACTCCAACAATAACACAAAAGAATTGCTTTAAGCATTCTCCAAGTCCTCGCTGGGTAACTCTGAGGTCTGAATTAGAGGGCAGCATCTGGAATCACAAGAATAATAAAAAAATCATCAGAAAAAGTGGTGGTTATATTATGTAGCGCAAAGGGTAACACAACATAGACTGTATAAAAAGAGATACCGAATTTCAAAATAGCGACCTTCAGTAATAAAGCTGATCATGTAAAACATTTTGTCTTTGTACAACGCCCTATCCCAGCTCTAACTCTCTAAATTTGCCCCCTTCCTGATTTCTTATTTTTTTGCATATTTGTCACACTTAATTGTTTCAGATCATCAAACAAATTTTAATATTAGACAGACATAACCCGAGTAAATACAAAATGCAGTTTTTAAATGATGGTTTCATTTATAAAGGGAAAAAAGCTATCCAAACCTGCCTGGCCCTATGTGAAAAAGTAGTCCCCCCATTAAATCATGAATTAACTGTGATTAAACATATTTTTTTGTTCAATTTCACTAGCCACACCCAGGCCTGATTACTGCCAGACCTGTTGAATCAAGAAATCACTTAAAGGATCCATTACCTGGTATTTACATCCATTCAAAATAAGTGAATTGGGTCTAAAACATAATGTTTTGCAGTAATTTGCAAAAAATTACGCAACATTTATATTTATATTGCCCTTTTCATCAAGCCAATCTTGCTCTTGCGAGAAAATGTCAAGATTTTGACTCGGCCGGAAGATAGAGGCATGGCTGGGCGGAGGGGGTGGTGCGAGGGAAGAGGGTGGGAGGAGGGAGGAGTGGCTTGAAAGCACAGCCATAGCAACGCGTGCATAGTAACACAACGTGTGACCTCACCATGGCTGAATCTATCAAACATTCTGGGTGGCTTACATGTGCTCCTGCCGTCTGAGTGCGATGCACTGGCCCCTGCGTGAGATGTACTAGCGAAACAGCCTAAAAACAGGGGGAATATAAATGTCACATGCAAGCTAACATTAGTACATCTAAGTTCCATGATCATATAATCAAGAGTAACACACTGCGTTTGGACAGCATAAAAAGACAACAATATAGCTACAGCAACCCATCAACAAATTAACAGAATCTGCAAGGTTAATGCTGGCCTAAATTGACTGAGCTAGCTAATGTTAGCTTTTTTGCTGGCGGAAATTTAGCGTATGTTTGAAGCGTTATTTCGCCTGCCTAACGACATCATAGCATAGCGTTTTTGACATCTATAGATTCCTTAGGTTGTCTAGTTTCATATGATGTGTGTATCTTCACTGTAGCTGAAAGTGAGCCCGCTACAGCTATGGAAATACGGCATGTCAGGTGAGCCTATGAGCTGTGAGGGTAACGTTTACGTATTGGGTATACTGCCAAGTTTCTTTGAACTGCACCACACTCCATCCAATAGCTTACGGTAATGTAATGATAACATTGAAGTTGGGGGAACAAAGTTGTCAGCTAATGCGAAAGTTGACATTTACAGACAATATTAAAGTGGCAGGTCCCGTAGTGTTGGAACAATACCTTTCTGGAGGCGCAGGTTTTTATCTAAGCCAGCTTCGTACTGGCCTAAGTTGGAGAAAGAGTCCGACGTGAAATGAGCACGCAAGAATAGGTTTGTGGCAGGGGCTGCAGGAACATTATCAGCAAAAATAGATGCAATCCACTGGTTCCTCTGCGATTCATCGCTTGATGGAATGTTAAAAACGTTTTTATGTGGATTCTGGCAGCCAACTTACAGAGCATTGGTGTGCACCAGAACCTTTAGCTCTTGTCTCCGATATTTGTCTTAGGTGTGTTTGCGGAAAACAGTGGGTGCGGTTTGCTACTCCCAAGCCACACCTCAACTCCTCCTCCTCTGTGCTGTACACGTCATCAGGGTGCCCAAACTGAAATCTCCAATTTTCATGCGTCCGGAGTAGAAAGCCTCCGGATGAGGAAAAAAGGGAGGAAGGAAGCTGCTTTGACTCCAAAACTTTTCAGATTTTGTCAGAGTGAGGGATGACTAATGTATACATGCAATAACTGGGAAAAATGGGTTTTCCCGGTAATGGATCCTTTAAATAGAACCTGTCCAACAAAGTGAAGTAGGCGAGAAGATCTCAAAAAGCAACACATCATGCCACGATCTAAAGGAATTCAAGAACAGATGAGAAACAAAGTCATTGACATCTATCAGTCTGGAAAGGGTTACAAAGCCATTTAAGGCTTTGGTACTCCAGTGAACCATGGTGAGAGCCATTATCCACAAATGGAGAAAACTTGGAACAGTGGTGAACCTTCCCACGAGTGGCCGGCCTACCGAAATTACTCCAAAAGCGCTTTGTTATGTATGAGTATTTTATGTAAAGTACTGTATATCATTTGTAAATGGAGATTTGTTACATACTATTTGTGCTGCCTTACTGGTCAGCTATTTTTTTATTTTGTTCATCATTTAGCACCCTCTGGTGGTATGTCTATAGAAAAACATGATCTGATGCAATCCCACTTCTTTGTGATGAAATAGACTAGTGCTTTCTACAAGCTTCTGGCATCTTCTTGCCTGGAGGGGGCCGGATCACCCAGGAATCCTGTAGATCTTTCCAGAATGTTGCTGGTCTATATAAATACTGTGATTTTGGTCAGTAGAGAGATAGTTTTTGTTTTGACAACAGAGTTACATAGTGGCATTAGAGTGTTATTATAAGATTAAACAGTGGATTATTTGTCAAAGTTTTTTTTTTTTAATCAGTGAAGAATAAATTTGTTTAAGTTGTCATTGCTGGTTTTCTTTGTTGTGATTTTCAAGTCATAACAGCTTTGATGACTCATCCAGGAGGTAACAAAAGAACACAGAACAACATCTAAAGAACTGCAGGCCTCACTTGGCTCAGTTAAAATCAGCGCTCATGGTTCTTGGTTCAACAATAAGAAAGACTGGGCAAAAATGGCATCCATGGGAGAGTTCCATGGTGAAAACCACCTCTGTCCAAAAAGAAAACAAAGGCTTGTCTCACATTTGCCAAAAAATATCTGCATGATCCCCAAGACTTTTGGGAAAATATTCTGTGGACTGACGAGACAAAAGTTGAATTTTTTAAAAGGTGTGCATCCCATTACATCTGGTGTAAAACTATCACAGCATTTCATAAAAAGAACATCATACCAACAGTCAAACATGGTGGTGGTAGTGTGATGGTCTGGGGCTGCTTTGCTGCTTCAGGACCTGGACGACTTGTCGTAATTGATGGAACCATGAATTCTGCTCTCTACCAGAAAATCCTGACGGAGAATGTCCGACTATCAAGTTTGTGATCTCAAGCTCAAGTGCACTTGGGTTATGCAGCAGGACAATGATCTGAAACACACCAGCAAGTCCACCTCTGAATGGCTTAAAAAAAAACAAAATGAAGGTTTTGAAGTAGCCTTATCAAAGTCCGGACTTAAATCTGATTGAGATGCTGTGGCATGACCTTAAACAGGCCTTTCATGCTCGAAAACCCTCCCGTGTTGCAGAATTAAAGCAATTCTGCAAAGAAGAGTCGGGCCAAAGTTCTGCCACAGCGATGTGATATACTCATTGCAAGTTATTGCAAACGCTTGATTGCAGTTTTTGTCGCCAAGGGTGGCGCAACCAGTTATGAGGTTCAGGGGGCAATTACTTTTTCACATAGGGCCAGGATAGCTTTTTCCCTCAATAAATGAAATCATCACTTAAAAACTGTATTTTGTATTTACTCCGGTTATCTTTGTCTTATATTAAAATTTGTTTGATGATCTGAAACATTTAAGTGTGAAAAATATGCAAAAAAATAAGAAATCAGTAAGGGAGCAAATACTTCTTCACAGCACTATATGGTTAATGTACAATTTACCAGAGCATCATCCATCACGTTGTAACATACTTTTTCAATGTTATGCTTCTGTGTTAACTGCACTCTTTCCTTTACGTTATGTGCAAATCTACTTCTCGGCCAAACTGGAAGTGTTGTCGTATTTTACTCAATACTTTTTCCAACCAGTCTTTTTAGAGTTACCCAGCTAGCTACCTAGCCAAGTCCACGAGAGTAGATGAATCAATTCCAGCTGTAATTTCGCCCAAAACCTGCCGCTTCTATATCCTAATTATTGAGGGGTTGAATTTACTCTCTGTATGTTTCCTTTTTGTCATATTCTTGTTATTCAAATAATCTGTACCTCCTTGATCCAATTCGTTTTTTCCTGCAGTATAGCAGCAATTCATAAGGTTGTAACAAAAGATTAGATTTTTGCAGTGTTATCTGCTGAAAAACGAGACGTTAGCTTACTGGCTTTATTGGAAACAGTCGAACCTTGGGGCTCTTCTACTGAACATCAGACAGCAAGCTTGCTAAATCATTTAACATTACCCTGAATTCCAAGCTTCAGCTATTTCAATCCATTATGAGAAAGACCTGTCCCATGTTATGTTGAAGGAATTAGCTCGCCATGGGCAAGGATCTGATGTTGATCCCCTGGGTAAGCAGAATTCATGCTTGAAAGGCAATAGTTATCAAGGTAACTGGCAACTGTGCTTGTCTTAAAATTCGGGGTTACAGACTGAAGAGCTGGCAAGCTAAAGGCTGTGACGATTTCGCCGCTAGATTTATATAGCTAGTTAATTCAAGTTCAGGTACAGAAGAGTGACATCTTATGACAGAATATTATTAACTTCATTCAAATGTTTACCTTCAAAGATATTCTCTGAATAATAAAAAATCTATTTCGCTAGATATGACTGGCTACCTCTCACCATTTTCCCCCACAATAAACATTAACGTTCCACTGAATGCTGTCTTAACATTAGCTAAGTTAGCTGGCTAGCTAGCTAGATGATAACTTGGCTAACCGTTCAGTGGTAGCTGACGAAATATAAATTTGACTTACAAAAAAAAACCACAGATTCTTTAGATTGATTAGATCGGCTAGTACAGTTCTCTCCAAGACAAATCATTTTGTCGTTTTTTTTAAAGTCAATCTGTTGGACTTGCAACACACAATCGTGGTTAGCCAGCCATCAGAAAATTTTCAATGAGCGTAAATCTCCTCTCTACATTCCTCTTCCAGCTACGTAAAGATACTATTCTCGAAAAAAAGGTTTGCAGCGGCGGGGTTCAATGTGACTTTGTGACGTACAGCTGCTGTCAATCACATCTGCCACGCCTGTTTTCTATAGTGCCAAATTAATGGTTAACTGCAAACTTATCAGAAAAATGAACACGATCATACATCAGCATGGTATGAACTTCTTGAAAAGGCAGAAACCGTGTTCAGAAAATTTTTTTTGACATGTACTTGATTTTTTTTGTTTCGCCTGTGTCCCATCCTCTTACATGGAGGGCGCGGGGTCATAACTTGTACTGCAGCCAGCCACTGGATGGCGATTGAGATGTTTTGGCTTCACTTTTCAGGAGCTGTTCGGTTATCCATCTATATATACAGTCCAAGGCTTTTTTGAAAAAGGGGAAAATGTTGTTTTCAAAGTTAATACCATTCCAGACCAATAGATGGCAGTGTGACACGGTTTGCTACTACTTGAAGAGAAAAAGTAAGATAGGAAGTGTTGTGCCAAAGACACTAGAGGAAGGAAGACTATAGAGTACTAAAGATGTCGTCACGTTGGTAAAATTTCCCATTCATTTTGCCTATAGCCTTTTCTTAAAATTCACTTTTGAAGCACTTTCAATTGTTTTCAAGCCTCCATTGATTTCGAGATTATACGTCATATTTCCGAAAAACAAGAAATGTCATTTTTCTTGACCAGGGTCAGCTATAATTTAAATCATTTTAATTTTTTGCCACCATGCTAATCCTATTTGTAGTCTAAAAACTACACATCTCAAGATCCTTCGTATTCCCAGGCAGAACGCATTCAAAATGCATTAAGAAATTGCACCTTGCCATAGGGATTTGTTTGCTTTGCCTGGTGAGATTGTGAATTGGTCAGCCACTTTACATTCTACTTAGTTATGTTTACTTACTAGATATTAAGTTTTACAACTAACGCCAATTTACTTTAATAGCCAAGCGTCTTTGGCCAATGTTTGTTTGCTTAAAAACTCGGTAGCTAGCAAATGAGCTAACCAGCTTTGACAACGCAAAACTGACCGAGCTACATAGCTAATTCAGGTCTGCTTGCTCATCTAATGCTAGTTAAGTGCCAAAATAATGGCTATTCACTGTTTCTAGCGATAACATTCACCATGTGAGGCTAGCCAAGCAAGCAAACTGACTGTTAGCTTAGCCAGCGAGTTAATTTACCAACTTCCGTAGCTGACTAACGTCATATTAGGTAGCTATATGTAAATGCCAGCTCAGGAAATGCTCAATGTAAGTAGCCAAGTAGCTAAGTAGCCAAATAATGGCTATTCACCATTTTTATTGACTTAAATAGCTCCCTAGCTAGGCTAGCAAACTAGCTAGCTGGCTATTTCGCTAGCTTAGCTATTTATAGTCGGTGAATTTTAATCGTAGCTAGCTTGCTAAATAACAGTTAGTGACATTAACCATTTACTGTTTCTATCGATTTAGCTGTGTGCACAAGATGTAATAAGTTCACTAGCTGGCTAGCTTAGCGGTTCACTTGCATACCTAAATGGTGAAATAACTATTCATTGTGATACAATCATTTCTAGGCATGCAGCTAGCTAATCGTGGCCCGCTATGTCGTCACAGTTTCACGGACCTAGACAACGGTAATTAAGGGCGCTGATCGGCTACTGTCATGGTACGTTGTGAACGTTTGCTGAAACTGAGGTATCCTATTAGCTGGGAACAAATCACAGGGTACTCGCTCACTTGTGTAGTGGATATGTAGTTCGCAGAAGTGGGCTACAAACTGGACTACAAGTGCAAAAGCATATCATTTTTGGCAATAAACTATGAATTTGATGTGATCTGTACCCCAAGGGCTAATCTCGGAGCGAAGCGGCTCATAAAATTAATATGAGTTCAAGCAATGCTGGAAAGTGTCCAAACCTCACTATAAATTCCCATAGGGATTTTACTTCCAACACCAGAAGCTAAGTAGCTGTGATGTTATCACTTTAGTACTCTATATCAGTATGTCAAATGCAGCAACTGTATTCAACCTGTGGAATCTCAGGTCTATTTTAAATTCTAGCGATGCTTCCAAATATGTCCTGTTGAATGACTAGGAAATGTGTATGAAATGGTGTACAAGATCAAGATATTTGTCATTCGATGTAATTCTGTGGCCATAAAAACATTGGTCCCTCTGTCACAGATGAGCCTTACATAGCATTTGACTCTTTAGTCTGTACATCTGGATATTATTTGTGAGGTAATTCCATGTCAAATCAACAGATTTTAGAAAATTTTCCCAATTTACCATCTTGGATTTGCTACATACTTTATGTAAACAGTACATTTGGTGAGTGTTGCTAAAAATTTAACCGTTCCATTTGTCATGGATTGTGCCATGTCCTTGCAGATTAATCAGTATCTTCTATGTTTTCTTAGTGTAACACTGCCGCCTAGTGGCACAGAATAACAATGCGGCTGTAGTCTGAAGTTAAGTTTCACTTTCATTTATGCTAAAAAAGCACATGGTCCGTGCTGCTGTGCAGTCTCGTCTTCTGTGTTCTGTGGAAGGAATATTTCCTGTTAACTGAAGCTATCGAAGGCCATATCCTTTCACAGTCAAGACATGTCCCTCAGTAAATTCAAAGACAACGCAACTTCTTCAGTCTGAGAGTCTTTTCTGAGCATGTGTGATTGTTTAGCTAGCTGGATAAGCTTTTTCAAGCACGAAGAGTGAGGCCAGTATAGTGAAAGGATATCTTCCTACAGCTTCTCACTGACTGCAGCAGTAGAAAAGTCTCTAGCCTGTGATTAACATGGAAGAGGAAAGCCAGGCAGCAGAAAATACGCTAACAGTGAAAGCCCAAGTTCATGACAAAAGAGAAATGGAGGATTTAGAGATCCGATCTGTGTGCTCCCGTTCATCACAATCGTCTAGCAGCTCAAAGGCGAGCATAACTTTAGCAATGGCTCGTGCAAAGGCAAAGGCAGCAGATGCCAGAGCCGCTTTCTCTAAGAAAGAAATTGAAATTAAAGTAGAAAGAGCCAGGATTGATGCGCAGCTCGAGGCGCTGCAAGTTGAAAAAGAAAAAGAAGCAGCCTTAGCTGAGGCCGCAGCTTTAGAAGCAGCATTTGAAGGTGACAATGTTGACTTACCTGGAGAGCCCAAAGTTTCTCCCATTCAGAGAGTACAGTCTGAATTAGCTGCCGAAGCTGAACAAAAAACTCCAAAGATTAGTTTGGCTGAACATCTGGTCCAAATGGAAGAAGAAAAAGAGATAAGCCCCTCCCCATTAGAACAGTTTGAGAGTTCTGCACTGCCTTACCGTAGACGAACGCAGCCGGAGATACCTACTACATTTCATCATGACCTGTCATTTTCCAGTAGCAGCAGAAGGCAGGGAGATAGTGGAACAAGATATGGACGTCACTACAGCTCTAATGTCAACACTGACACCGCACCAGATCAGTCTTATGGCCAAGGTGGTCACAGCAGCCTTGCCGCTACAGCTGACCTTGCAAAGTTTCTTGCCAGAAGTCAACTTATCACCACAGGTCTAACGAAATTCGATGACAGAGTGGAGAATTACTGGGCATGGAAGTCTTCATTTTCCAATGCCATTGAAGGTCTTGATTTAACTGAAGCAGAAGAGCTTGACCTGCTTGTGAAGTGGTTGGGGAAGGAGTCCTCAGAACATGTAAGGCGAATCAAATCAGTCCACATAAAGCACCCAGCAGCTGGCTTGAAGATGGCGTGGGATCGTCTAGAGCAATGTTATGGGACGCCTGAAGCCATCGAAAGGGCTCTTTTTACCAGACTGGAGAACTTTCCAAAGATATCCAGCAGAGATGCACAAAAACTGCGTGACCTTGCAGATCTCCTATTAGAGATAGAAGCAGCCAAAGATGATGACTTTCTACCTGGTCTATAATGTCTGGACACAGCCAGGGGAATTCACCCTATTCTAGAAAAACTTCCATACAACCTGCAGGACAAATGGACATTCTTTGGCTCCAAATATAAAGAAGAGCACCACGTGTCATTCCCCCCGTTTGCTGTTTTCTCAAAGTTCATCTACAATGAAGCCAAAGCTCGAATGACCCAAGTTTCATCCTTTCGTCACCCAGTCACACTCCTTCAAAGCGAGAGCGTTCTGATGATGGCTATGGTCCAACAAGACAGCGCGTGTCAGTCCACAAGACTCTGATAGCTCCCCCAGACCAAGAGGGCAACCAGTGGCACACAAAACCAGCTACTGACTTACTGAAGACCTGTCCCATCCACAAAAAGCCTCACACCCTTGACAAGTGTAGGGGTTTCAGAGAGAAAACTCTTGAGGAACGGAGACAGTATATCAAGGAGAACGCTATTTGTTTTCGCTGTTGTGCATCCACAGCTCACATAGCTAAAAACTGTAAGACAGCAATCACATGCACTGAGTGCCAAAGTGACAGGCATGTAACGGCTTTGCACCCAGGCCCTGCACCCTGGAAACTTAAGCCACCTCAACCGAATCCAAACCATGGCGGGGAGGAGGATGAGACAAAGGAGGAAGTCACACCGAGGTGTACAGAAGTATGTGGTGAGGGGATGAGCTCACGTTCTCGCTCAAAGATATGTTTGGTAAATGTGTACCCTAACAACAATCGAAGTGCAGCAAAGAGAATGTACGCCATTCTTGACGAGCAGAGCAACCGCTCTCTCGCAAGAACTGAATTCTTCAACGTATTTCAAGATAAAAGTGTTCCATCTCCATACACGCTAAAAACATGTGCAGGCGTGATGGAGACCACTGGAAGAAGAGCACGTGGCTATACAATACAGTCCATAGATCAAAAAGTCAACCTACGACTACCTACCTTGGTGGAATGTGAGGAGATCCCAGACAGCAGGTCAGAAATACCCACCCCTGATGCAGCTTCTCAAGGTCATTGCAAGTGAGATCCCTCCGTCGGACCCTAAAGCAAACATACTTTTGCTGTTAGGAAGAGACATTCTCCAAGTCCATAAAGTTCGTAGGCAGATTAATGGCCCACAAAATGCCCCGTTTTCCCAGAAATTGAACCTGGGATGGGTAGTTATAGGGGATGTTTGTCTTAGTCCAACCCACAAGCCATCTACAGTGAGCAGCTTGAAGACGTGTTCTGGAAAATGGTCGTCCAAGCTTCCTGACCCCCTGTGAAAGTCATGTCCAGGTAAAAGAGATTGCCATCATTCAGTTCACCAAGCACTTCCACGAGTGCAACCCACCTCACTCAACACAACAATGCCTCCCATAGGAGAGAACGTTGGTGAGCCATCTTTCTGTATACTAAGAATGACAGCAAGCTTGCTCCATCTATTGATGAACAGAGGTTTATACAGATAATGGACAGAGAGGTTTTCAGAGACAGTGCAAACAACTGGGTGGCCCCCCTGCCTTTCCGTTCACCCAGAAGGCAGCTTCCAAACAACAGGGGATATGCCTACAAATGGCTTAAAAATCTCTGCAACACTCTTGAGAAAAATCCTGAGATGAAGGCGCACTACATGGACTTCATTCAGAAAATGTTGGATAATAACCATGCGGAACTAGCCCCAGCAGTAGAAGATGACCAAGAATGTTAGTATCTTCCATCATTTGGTGTGTATCACCCCAGGAAGCCCGGCAAGATCCGCATCGTTTTGATTCGAGTGCTCGCTATGATGGAGTCTCTCTAAATGATGTCCTTCTAACTGGACCGGATCTTAACAACAGCCTTCTGGGAGTTCTTGTCAGATTCAGGAAGGAGCCAGTTGCTGTCACAGGGTTTTGTTATCAAAGATGAACACAGGAACTATCTACGTTTCCTGTGGTTCAGAAACAACAACAAGAACAGCGACATTGTGGACTACCGTATGAGGGTCCACGTCTTCGGCAACACCCCCTCTCCAGCTGTCGCTATTTATGGGCTGAGGAGAGCAGCACAAGAAGAAGAGAGAACCTATGGAAGTGACGTGCGGAGATTTGTGGAAGAGGATTTCTTTGTGGACGATGCATTAAAGTCCTTTGCTACACAGGAAGAGGCGATCTCTGTTCTCCAGAGAGCTCGAGAGGCTCTTGCTCAGTCCAACCTACGACTGCACAAAATAGCCTCAAATAAGAAGCCTGTCATGGATGCCATCCCTACTGACGATGTAGCCAAAGATGTTCAAGATCTAGACCTGTCAAAAGATGAGATACCCTTGCAGCGAAGCTTAGGAATTTGTTGGAATCTCACTTCAGATGTGTTTCCATTCAGAGTTCAAGTTGATGACAAGCCATTTACACGCAGAGGTGTGCTCTCTGTGGCAAACAGTGTTTTCGATCCACTCGGATTCATTGCACCTGTCACAATTCAAGGCAAATTTCTTCTCAGACAACTGTCATCCCAAGCAGGAGAATGGGATTCTCCACTCCCCGCTGATAAGAGAGCAGAGTGGGAAAAATGGAGAAAGTCACTCGAACATCTGCAGGAGTTACAGATACCCAGATGTTTCTCCTCTTTCTCCCCTTCTGATGCCAAGTCTATTGAGTTGTGTGTTTTCGCCGATGCTTCAGTCAAAGCTATCTCTGCTGTTGCATACTTGAAGATCACCAACCATGAAAATAGATGTGATGTTGGATTCGTCTTTGGGAAATCAAAACTGGCACCTGTAAGGGAAACTACCATACCTCGCCTTGAACTCTGCGCTGCTGTCCTTGCTGTAGACATTGCAGAGTCTGTAGTCAGTGAGTTGCACCTGAAAATAGACTCTGTCACATTCTTCACAGACAGCAGGATCGTTCTAGGCTACATATACAACGAGACAAGGAGGTTTTATGTGTATGTAAGCAACCGGATTCAACGGATCAGACAGTCAACATCTCCAGAACAATGGAAATATGTTCCGTCGGAGCAGAACCCAGCAGACCATGGGTCAAGGTCAGTCACAGCTGCACTCCTTGCAAACACAACCAGGTTATCCGGACCATCTTTCTTATCAAAGCCCCTCACTTGTTACCCAGCACCTGACACATCATTCGACCTCATTCACCCCACTGCAGATGCAGAAATACGTCCTGTGATGTCAGTGCACATAACTCAGACATCAAAAGATCATCTGGGAGTAAAGCGCTTTAAGCGTTTCTCAAGTTTTCAATCGCTCATCCGAGCAGTGCCACATCTGTCACACATTGCCCATACCTTGGTCCATGCTACTGCTGAGAACAGCTGCAAAGGGTGGCATCTATGTCAGAAAGCCTCAACTGTACAAGAGCAGGAAAAGGCAAGAAAATGTGTGATTAAAAGTGTCCAGCATGAAGTCTATGCAAAGGAGATAAGAATCATCTCCGAGAAGAAAACGCTGCCATCACGCAGCAACATCAGAAACCTGAATCCAATCATTGACAAAGACGTACTTCTCCGAGTTGGAGGACGCATATCCAGTTCTCAGCTGACCATAAGTGAAGCAAACCCCCTTATCATTCCCGGCAACCACTACCTTGCAACACTGATCATTAGGCATCATCATGAGATGGTAAAGCACCAGGGTTGACATTTCACTGAGGATGCCATTCGCGCTGATGGATTGTGGTTAGTAGGAGGAAAGAGGCACATTCGGAGCATACTCTTTAAATGTGTCACCTGCTGAAAACTTCGGGGCAAGTTGGGACAGTAGCAAATGTCAGATTTGCCAGCTGAAAGGTTACAAACAGCTCCCCCTTTCACTTATGTTGGGCTTGACATCTTTGGACCCTGGGAAGTGTCTACACGGTGCACAAGAGGCGGTCACGTGTACAGCAAGAGATGGGCAGTGCTGTTCACATGTATGTGTGTCAGAGCAGTGCATATCGAAGTCGTTGAATCCTTATCTAGTTCCAGCTTCATCAACGCACTCAGAAGATTCTTCTCGCTTCATGGTGCACTAAAACAAATAAGGTCAGATCAAGGTACGAATTTCATTGATGCCAGCAAAGAACTGGGAATGGATATACAGAACAAAGATCTGGACAAGTATCTTCAAGAGCAGAGATGTAGCTGGGTATTCAACCCTCCCCACTCGTCTCACATGGGTGGAGCATGGGAACGCCTCATCGGTGTTGCACACCGTATCCTGGATTCCATGTTCTTGCAGATGACATCTTCACATCTTACCCATGAGGTCCAGACCACAGTGTTAGCGGAGGTGTGTGCCATCATGAACGCAAGGCCCCTCCTGCCCGTATCATCAGACCCTGAGTCCCCACTCGTGCTCACACCAGCCATGCTGCTGACACAAAAAACAGGAACTCTCCCTCCTCCTTATCAGTTTGGAAAGGCAGAGCTTCTTAAGCAGCAATGGAAGCAGGTGCAAGCCCTCGCTGACACCTTCTGGGAGAGGTGGCGACACGAGTACCTCACCACACTGCAGACCAGGAGCAGATGGCAGGATAGAGGACCCAACCTAAAGGAGGGA
Organism: Gymnothorax javanicus; assembly: GCA_029692085.1. Classification (NCBI taxonomy): domain Eukaryota; kingdom Metazoa; phylum Chordata; class Actinopteri; order Anguilliformes; family Muraenidae; genus Gymnothorax; species Gymnothorax javanicus. Next base: position 22,136,708 of record CM056202.1, read on the forward strand.
GATGTGGTCCTCATGAAGGATCTTCAGGTTGCAAGAAATGAGTAGCCTATGGGTGTAGTGACAAAGGCAATCCCAAGCACAGACTAACTTGTAAGGAAAGTGGAGGTCAGAGTCATCCGACAAGGTATACCCAAAGTATTTTCCAGGCCTATTACAGAGCTCATTCTCCTGCTGTCCCCTACAGACTCAGATGTTCCAGTCTAATGCCTGAAGAAGTGGTGTGGTGTCTTTCCAGACACCAGGCGGGGAGTGTCATGGACTGTGCCATGTCTTTGCAGATTAATCAGCATCTTCTATGTTTTCTTAGTGTAACACTGCCGCCTAGTGACACAGAATAACAATGCGGCTGTAGTCTGAAGTTAAGTTTCACTTTCATTTATGCTAAAAGAGCACATGGTCCGTGCTGCTGTGCAGTCTTGTCTTCTGTGTTCTGTGGAAGGAATATTTCCTGTTAACTGAAGCTATCGAAGGCCATATCCTTTCACAGTCAAGACATGTCCCTCAGTAAATTCAAAGACAACGCAACTTCTTCGGTCTGAGAGTCTTCTCTGAGCATGTTTGATTGTTTAGCTAGCTGGATAAGCTTTTTCAAGCACGAAGAGTGAGGCCAGTATACCATTAGTCTTTACTTTGGAACTATTCATTTTACACACTTACTTTAGAACAATCACTGAAAATTATTAGTTGAACTTATAAAATGGCTGCCCTAAAGTTGCATATGTGCCCAGTGATGGAATGACCCTATGGTGGAATGGGTTTTGTTCCCTGTACAATCAGAGTTGTGTCAAAGGCACGACTTCTTCAAACCCTTAGTTATCGGACAGTTGTTCTTGCTGGGAAGGCCCAGTGTAGCATTTTCAGTGCCGCAACTAACAGGCTGCTTGGTTATGATGTCCAGTAAAACTTCCGTACAAATAGCTGGGTTCCATCAGTCTTAACAGTCATGAGGAGGTGAAAGTGGAGATGTGCTGTAAGATTAGGGCCCTATGTTTGTGGGGAACCCTGGAATGTGTAGCCCTGATAAAGAGTTGTGTCCGACGAGCTTTCAGTAGGTGGTTTGGAAAAACTTATTTTGCGGCCCAGCCTTCGGCAACCTGCCATTAATTTTCCTCTTCTGACATTTCGCCTTCAGCTCCTGGTATGATGTCAGTTTTTAGAGTTGGGCAGAGCGGATAGCATATCTTATTTTTACACACCATGCAGCCTAAAGTGTTCGCTAAAGATTTTAGCAGCTCCTCGGAAAGGGCAAATTTTAGTAAAAGACTGTCTCTCACCTATGAATTTATCGCAAACTTGACTTTTGCACCCCGTTTCTGATGACTTGGCTACAGTGCTGCCCATGTTTACAAGTAATTGATTTTGGCTTGCAGCTCTCTGGGCTACCGAGGAAAGGTGACGAAGGTAGTTGATGGCAGCAATCTGTAATGACACCCATGCGACCCGTGGTAAGAAATTAAGCCGTAATGCCTTGCCCAGTTTCCATTCTTTAACGACAAGGAAGTTCTAATTATGCCTCCTCCCCCGAAGGGAGGGAGGACATATTGTTTTTGTCCAGTTTCCCGTCTGTCCACGTCGGCGTTGCCACCATTTCCGCACCATAACTCAGAAACCGTTTGACATCTTTCCATGAAAATTTGCACACATTTGCATCAGGTCGTGCAGATGTGCCTTTTGAAGAGGTGTAACTGTGGGAAATTGTGTAGGCTTGATTGCGAGGAAATTGCTTCGGCCTGTCTGAAGGAAATCGTGTAGCGTTTATTTGTGGGACATTGCTTGAAGAGGATAGCTCTGTATCCTCATGGAAGGTTTGGCTCTGGTTTATGTCCTTTGAGGGGTGAAATATGTCAACGATATACTGAACGGCTTCAGTTGGAAGAAGTAAATTCTATTTACTTAATGGACTATAATTTTGTTTTGTCAGCAGAACTGAGTTTAGAAACCAACCAGGCCATTTATTATCCCAACCTGGAGCACCAGTTAGCAGAGGAGGTGGTCAAGCCAAGCCTCAAAGATTGGAAACTCAATCTCAAAATAAATTGGTCGCACTTAGTAAGTATAAGAGTCTCGTAAAATATACTTTGCTCGTATAGGTCTTCAATTTTCGATGAATAAATTAATTGCATCCCTGGACAACGAATCGAGGATACTGTGGATCGGCAATTGTCCCGCTGCGCCCTCCGCTGCGTCTGTAGAGATTTTCTACTGACTGCACTGTAGGCCACAAATTTCGACTGCTTTGTTCATATTTGGCATGGGCCTTGCGTGTGGCGAGGTCACGAAGCCCATGGATTTTGGGAGTGATTTCACAACGTTTTTATTTAATGTAATATTCTGCTTCAGTCCACATTTGTCGGCAATTATAGCGGATAAAAGGCAAAAATATTTGCTGTGTTCAAAAACTGTTCTCCTGCTTGCCTCTGGTATGCACAAATTCTTCATACTCTGGTTTGCTTTTACTATCCTAAGCTCTGCATGGATATGAGTGTGGGAGTGAATGCATGTGCTTTCCCTGCAATGGATTATCATTCTGATTTGTTCCTGCCTCTTGCCCAATGCTTGCCGAGATTGGCTTCAGCCTCCCCAGCGACCGTGAGCTGGAATCAGTAGGGTAGATGAAGAATGGATGCAGGGCAGAAATTGCCTTTGTTCAGCACTCACTCACCAACACTAACTCCTAACTTGACTTATTTATCAATCATTACAGCTATTCTTACTTATGTGATCTGAATTTCTGGAGGTCACCTCTGCCGAGGTCAGTTCTGCCCACTCTGCGTGAAACGCTCACAGACACACACAGGCCACTTCATTAGTTGCTCACTTGTCTACTTCTTGGTAGCGCCCTTTGCCTCGAGAACATCCATGAAGTCTTCATACCATGGATTTGACCTGGTCCTGGAAAGTAGGTTTGAATCCATGCCAACTTAAATGAATTGTGAAGATCCTGCCAATTTTTTTAAAAATTTAATTTAATTTTTTCTTTTTTGGATGCTGATTCATATTGCAAACCACCTATTCCGCTTCACCATAAAAAAGGATCTATATTGTGTACTCAGATGACGCGTTGGGGATACTATGGACCGGCGAACAACAAGCGGCGTCCGTGGAGATTTGCTTATGAGTGCTCTGCAGGCCACCTACAACCCCAATTCGGATATAGTTGGGACAAAGTGCAAATTGTGAATAAAATCAAAATGCAATGACTTTCAGATCACATGAGCCAATATGTTATTTACAATAGAACATAGATAACACTTCAAATGTTGAAACTGAGACATTTTACATTTTTATCCACAAAATGAGCTTATTTCAAATTTTCTGGCTGCAACAGGTCTCAAAAAAGTTGGGACACAGGCAAAAAAGGGCTGAAAAAGCAATTAATATATCAGAGAATCAGCTGAAAGAACATTTAGCTAGTAATTAAGTTAACTGGTATCAGGTGTGTAACATGATTGGCTATACATTTTGCCTGTGTAATCTAATTGTATGTCGGCTGAAAATTTGTCAAAAAAGGTTGCTCAAGTACATCCTAGGCTTTGAATATGCTCACTGAACCTTGCTAGTCAATTAGCATAAGCCTTCTGTGTATATATATATATATATATATATATATATATATATATATGAAGTGCAAAAATAAGTGATTCTGCGCTGTTGCTGCAGATATTTAATTTGCACTTGTGTATGCACTGGGAGTGAATTTCTGACCACAGTAACAACTGTACAGAAAATTTAGAATTTGGTCTTAATACTTAATTTCCCACTTGAAGTTTTTTTTTTTTTTTACCATTATATTTGCAACATTTTGATGAATTTTATTTATCCCTTTCCTCAAATATGCAATTTTCGCTCACAGCATCCAGTAAGGTTTTTGTGCAGAGTCAGTTAGCCTGCCTTTCCACTGGCTGATCAAATATTGCGCTACTTTTTTATCTCTCTTTTTTGACCTTTCCGGTCTCCAATAAGTGCCTTTTGGTATGTTTATTTCTTTGCCACATGGTGGTTTAGGTGACTGGTGAATGTATGGATGTAAAATTCTGTATCCTTTTATGTGCTTGTCAGGGCAGAGAATGCTTATGCAGTGTGAAAAAGGTAAACCCATTATATATCTTAATCTTTTATTTTATGGGCCAAATTTGTCAGCACTTCATCCATTTTTGTCAAACTATGAACAGAAAGAGCTGAAAACTATGTTAACGATTGGAAAATATAATTTCCTTTGGTTTAAATTCAGACCGGGGTGACTGGAAACTCATTTCATATTGCGGGGAAAAATGTGTAAATGTGTACTATCATTCTAGGAAACGCAGGTTTCACAGTTTCTTTCGAAGCAGCAGACATTATTGATAACCAGTCCCTTGAAACACTAGTTATAAGATGTCAGCAAATTAATACTTGCATCTAATTCTGCTTTTCCTGTCTGATTGCCGCACCTAGATTTCAGTTACTGAGTAACTGACCTTGTTTGTGACTTCATGTCGTAAGCCATTTTATCAGCACTACTGTGTGTGAACATGAACAGATGTTTTTAGTGTTTTCTTTGAGAATTACTGCTCATATTGGTTCATTTTCGCGCTCATAATCAGATCACTGCAAGTTTCCCATGTTGGCATTTTGTCTAGCATTGGAGTCTGTCAAACAGTCTGGAAATTTCTTGTGTGTTCAGACTGGTTTTTTTTTTTTAAAGAAAGGGGTGGGTTTTCCCATTCTGTGATTTTTTTTTTTTTTTTTAATGTGTGGATCAACCAGAAGTATTGGAGCTTTGAAGCTGGTTCATAGAGATAATTATTATGATTTTTTTTCTTACCTTAAAGGGGCTGGAAGCCCCTTTGCCTAGCAGAAACACCCCTGGATTATATCCTGATGGAAATGACAAAGTGAAAGTGTACCCTCTCTGTCACCCTGTTGTGCTCAAAGTTGGGTGGAGAAAGAAGCGAGTGTGTGTGTGTGTGTGTTGGTTGGGAACAGTGTTAAGTCTTATGAATGCGGTGAAATTGTGGAGGCTGTTATTTTTTTGCTGTTACATTGTTGTCGCTGATGAAGAATTGAAGATTTGTATTTTTGCTTTTCTCTTTTAAATCCTTCTGTGCTTTTCTTGGAAATTATGTGCCGTGTTTAGAATGAAGCAGAAACCTGGAGAATAGTTTTAGAGAAGGTAGACCAGAACACCCTGTTAGTTAGTGCTTATTCATCTCAAACACGTGGATGTATTCTGACATTGATAAAATAGCTTACAGATTTGGCCTCGTCAGAATGGTCTTGTGATTGTTTTTGTCTGCAGGGGTACAAGTACTTCTCACTTTTAGCCAAGAGGCAAGAAACACCTCTGGGTATTGGTACACAACATGATAATGACATGATGCATTTACCTGTGTTGAAAGAAATTCAGTCATTTAGATGGGCATCTCTTTTAAGTGCAGTATTTTCACGTCCTTGAAGGATGATGTCTGTGAGAACAGTAAGGCCAATTTTTTTTTTAATGCAGGAGAAAGACTACCATCTAGTGGCAATTTTGAGTGACAACATAAAGGTACTTTTTCTTGCAATCTAAAAACCAAAAATTAGTTGTCCTTTTATAAATCTGGGCAACTCGGTTCGAGGACCCTGAGTGCTGTAATGGCATTAGATGCTACAGACTTGGCTTGGAACTGCTTGCATTTGCCTTGTGTTGTATCAGCTAAAATGTGAAGCTAGGTTTAGCATTAGTTAATATGGCTAATGCTAAAAGTTCCAGATCATTTCCTTAATCTTAACAGAGGCAAAACACTGACACACTCATATACAGTTGAAAACATCTTTATTTGAGAGTTCATTTCATGCATACAGTGTACAGAAAACTGGAAGTGACTTTTTGCATCCTCTACTGAAAATTCCCTCTCTTTTTGATGGCCAAACACTGGACATACCCACCTGAGTGATTTTAAGGGGAGCCTGTGAGAGGAAGGCTGCTGCCATCTTGTGACTCTGGCAGAGTGTTGATTTTCCTCCTACATTGTAACTGATTTCAAATGGTGCTAGAAACGGAAGAAGACTCTAAACACCAGAAGAAATCGGTCAGCCTTGGTGAGGGGAGAAACAGGACAGCGAGGGGGACCCATGGGTAAGTTATCCATGTGACAAGTGTCCCCCATTATAAGAAATTGGTCACACTTCCTGTCTCCTAAGGGGGCAAGGTCGTGGAAGTATTTTGAGAGTTCTGCTGGCATCTGTCCTATGTCTTCATGATGCGTTTGAATTTCATTTGACTTTGCTTCTTCAGGCATTTTTTCTTTGCCGCTAACGTCTATATTAACTATTACGAGTATGAGTCAGCTGGCTAGCAGGGCCTTCGCGAATTACTGTAATAGTCATAAGCGAACTTGAGGGGCATTGTAAAATGAAACAACATCAGCTAGTCTATTCAAACTTGTGAAGCTGGAATGAAATATGACAGTTGCTCATTTAATTCTCACCTGTCTGCATCCTTGGGAAGAGAAAAGATGGATAGCGTGTACCTAATATTACAACCAAATGCTGCACAAGGTTTTGGTATTTTTTACATGCATGGACAACAACGCAAAATACGGTACATTTTTAATGTTTGCGCCTTATTTTGCCGCTCTTTAAATGGAAGTGGCTATTCGCCCCACTGCACGGTGAATTGGGGGAAAGAAATCAGCTATCTGCCTCGCATCAGGGCCAACAGGAGAAGCACTTCTGCTACCCGCAGTTGGGCCAATAAGAGATTTCATTTTATAATCCGTCCCGCTCTTTGATCTTTCCGGCTGAACCGCCGCGGGGCGAATAGCCTCTTCCATTGAAATATGTGGTGTCCACGTGTCGAAAAACGGACAGAGTTTTAATATAACTCCGTGTCCGACAGTCAGATGGTTTCAATATAACTCCGTGTCCGACAGTCGATTATTGTTTTTAATTTCTTCAAATCTACTGAATCTTTTAGATATTAAACGTGAATGTTTTGATAAAATGGCTCAGTTTTTCAAGATTAGTACCAAGAATTTCAACCATTAATTGTTTAAGCTCTGCTCAATATAGATAAGTCGACATCGGAGCGGGACTTAGTGCATTTATGACAAATTTAGCGACTGTCGGACAGAGATCCTAAAATACTCCGTGTCCGACAGTCATAAAAGTTCTAATTTTTTGAGTATTCCAGCAACTATTAGATGTACAAACTTAGCCATGTTTGTGTTCGACCTTTATCAAATGCAAAAGGATAGCTATTGACTTTACTTGATCTATTTATTCGTCTGTTTTAACTTTTCCGTTGAAGATAGACAACAGTCTTTATTCGGTCTCTCTTTTGAAAATTAGTCAGATGGATCGAACAGATTCACGCTTTATTTCCACACCAGAGATAAAACAGTGCTTGTAGTCAGTGAGCAAATCAATTCCATGACCATTGACATTGTGAATTAAATATTGCATGCAAGATCAAGACTGTCGGACGCGAAATGCAAAATACTCCATGTCCGGCAGCCTGCAAAAAGTAAAAGTATTGATATGAGAACAGATTTATAACAAAATAAAGAATAAAAATATATCACCAACAAACAGAACATCCAATGGGCACTGCAATCAATTTATTTGGGCCATTTTCATAAAGGAAGTGGCTATTCGCACCGCAGCGGGGTGAATTGGGGGAAAGAGATCGGCTCTCTGCCCCGCAACGGGGCCGTCAAGAGAAGCAGTTCTGCTATTCGCACTGCGGTGGGACAGATAGGAGAAGCACTTCTGCTATTTGCCCCACAGTTGGGCCAATAAGAGATTTCATTTTATAGTCCGCCCCACTCTTTGATCTTTTGCACTGAACTGCCGCGGGGCAAATAGCCTCTTCCTTTTATAAATACAATGAAGTCCGTACAATACCTGTCGGACACTAAACAGGGCTCACAGTTGCACAGCCATGGCTATACCCTCTATTTTTCAGGTCCTATTTTGGGCACATTGTCGCACCAAATCCAACTTGCTGCTGCGGCATTTCCAAAGCCCAAATCCCCATTTTGACACTCCCTGATATGCACTAGGGTGCACCACTACCCTGCTGCATAGTCCCAAGTGTCAGGGGAGCGAGTTAAATGGTCGTTTGGGGTTTACCATGGTTACTGGGAAATTCGACAGGAGAGCCAGCATCACTTTCCAGGTGGCAGAACCATTGGACAACCAGCAGGCCCCATTAGTGCTCTGCCATCAAGAAAGTTATGGTGGGTCCTGGAATGTGGAGATGGGGCTGAGACAGACTGGTGGAGACCAGTTGTTCCTTTTAAAATTCAGTTTATAGCAATTCTTACCTTTCTGGGATGTCGCACTGCACTTAGTAAAAATTTGAACATGAACAACTCTGCCTCCCTCCAAAGTCCCACCCTCTTCCCCCCGATTGCCAGACTTATCCTACGAAAAAAATATAACTAGTTCGTCAGACTATAAAGGTAACTAAACGTTTTATTTTATACCACATATAGAATTGAATATTATGTAATTACTGTTGGTTAGTTTTCACTTACCGGTGCCTCTGAATCGGACTCCATTGACCCGTTTCACTCGCACTGCTCACTTCCTCGCGCCGCACGCTATATTTTTTTCGTAGGAGAGTGAAACGGGTCAATGGAGTCAGATTCAGAGGCACAGGTAAGTGAAAACTAACCAACAGTAATGACATAATATTCCATTCTATATGTGGGATAAAATAAAATGCCCTCGTAACGTTTAGTTACCTTTGTAGTCTGACGAACTACCATTAACCTTATTATCATAATTATAGCATTTCAGCACCCGTATGTTTACAGTCAAATGCGTCGTTTTTTTTTCTGCCAGAGAGGCACGTGACTCGCAAGCGGTGACAGCAGCAGGCAACTGGAAGGGGCGCTGCGACAGATGACAGACAGGAAGCTCGGCAAATCATTTTATTCGGACCGAAGAAAATGATTGGTCAGACTTTTATCAGAAATATATGAGAATTGAATATTGAAGAGTTTCAACACCTGGTGGATTTCTTTTACATTTTAGTGTGCCATACGCTTATTAGGAGCATTTTAAGATTACAAAAGAAAAGTGTAAAAATGCCAGAAAGGTGAGAATTGCTTTAATAAAGACAGATTTAACGATAAACAAATTTGTGTTTTCAAATTATTTTATTTGTAGCAGCCAGCAGCAGTACCAGATTGTCAAAGACTAGTTTCATTCTGACAACAGCAGTACCACTGTATCACAGTTAACAGATTGGCAAGACTAGTTTCATTCTGACACAATGGGAAGTTAGTGACAAGTGACATTTGTGAATCTGTTATTTAAATAATCCTTCTGACAACTGACATCATATGGTTTTTCTGTAAAATGATTTACCTACAGCATTAGACATGAGATATACCAGTCCAGTTTCACAATTTAATCTTGAAAGAAGGATCATTATAAAATCTTCACAGAGAGCACATGGTATACTGTTTATAAACAATGTCACATGATTCCTACATCACGCAGACACACCCACCTCACTGACAACGAATTATGTTGTTGTGGCCCTACAGACTACAACCCCAATTACGAAATAGTTGGGACAAAGTGTAAATTGTGAATAAAATCAAAATGCAATGACTTTCAGATCACATGAGCCAATATGTTATTTACAATTGAACATAGATAACATTTCAAATGTTGAAACTGTGAAATTTTACATTTTTATCCACAAAATGAGCTTATTTCAAATTTTCTGGCTGCAACAGGTCTCAAAAAAGTTGGGACACAGGCAAAAAAAGGGCTGAAAAAGCAATTAATATATCAGAGAATCAGCTGAAAGAACATTTAGCAAGTAATTAAATTAACTGGCATCAGGTGTGTAACATGATTGGCTATAAAAGGGATGTCTTAGAGAGGTTGAGTCTCTCAGAAGTAAAGATGGACAGAGGCTCTCCAACCTGTGAAGGCTTGCGTTAAAAAATTGTGGAATACTTTAAGAACAATGTTCCTCAACATCAAATTGCAAAGGCTTTGAAGGTCTCATCATCGACAGTGCATAATATCATCAAAAGATTCAGAGAAACTGGAAAAATCTCTGTGCGTAAGGGACAAGGCCGAAGACCTTTAAGGATGCCCGTGATCTTCGGGCCCTCAAACGCCACTGCATCACTCACCGGCATGATTCTGTCATTGAAATTACTAAATGGGCCCAGGAATACTTCAAGAAACCACTGTCTGTAAACACAGTCCGCCATGCCATCCACAGATGCCACCTAAAACTCTATCATGCAAAAAGGAAGCCATTGTTGAGTATGACCCAGAAGTGCCGCTGTGTTCTGTGGGCCAAGGCTCATTTAAAATGGACTGTAGCACAGTGGCAAAATGTCCTGTGGTCAGACGAGTCCAAATTTGACATTCTTGTTGGAAATCATGGGCGATGTGTCCTCCGGGCTAAAGAGGAGAAAGACCACCCCCGTTCAGTTCAAAAGCCAGCATCTCTTATGGTTGTTCCTGGACTGGGTGTCAGCCTATTTGGGCAGTATTTAGTTGGGTAGGCTCAGAGCCATTGATATTCTCAGAGTTGCGACACTCCCATTGACTCTCGTGTACAAAAAGCGGCGGCGCACTTCCGGGTACTGGAACTTCTCATAGTTCCAAAAGAGGATTCTCGCAGCTTCGGACCGATTCACTTCCATTGAGACAACATCGACGGTAAGTAATAAAATATTGAAGTCTTATGATTCACGAAATGTATATATCATATCAGTGGTCATGTAACATTTATAATCTCCAATTGTGTATGATCGGCACGACGATATATATTAAGTCTGAAGAGGTTGTGATGATTTAAGCTCATGTTCGTTTGCTTCGTAGTTATCTTGGTCAGCTGTGTGAATTCAGTCATTAACTCTACGGAGTTTATATTTATATCTCTCGCAAAACCGATATAAATCGCGAAGGTAAATGATGGGATGAGGCGCCTGTGACTGTTTTTGGTTAAGTTTTTTTAAATTTATATTAAAGTTAGCTTTGACAATTTTGACATGCCCTTACCTAGCCTAGCTTGATCCGGTGTTTTAAGTTCAATCACGAACGGTTGCGAAGTTTTTAACTCAGTTTAGCTCTCGAACCATTTCGGATGAAAACCACACCACTTGTTATTCATAAAATTGAGTGAAACCACAAGTTAGGACGTTGACCACCGAAGTGTCACCCATCATGTTTTAGCTAGCTATTATGAAATTGCATCTGTCAATTTGCATTTGTCATGCCAGGCGCTGTTAGCTTTCAAGCGATCTTACTGTAGTCAGCTTGCTGTATTATATGCCATGTTGTATTTCGCAAAAAGATGGTCTTTTTAAATGATTTGCTCTTGAAGAGATGTGGTGGCTGTGGTTAGTCTTTATTACTTTTCTGTGCTCATTTTATTGTGCCATGTAGGCTTACCGTTAATACGGGCAGAGGCTGCTGTTGGCGATGGAGGCTGTAGGGTTCGTGAGAGGTTCCGAGATGTATAAACTTCGCAAATCACATTTATTTTTATCCCAAATTAAATGTAAAACTCCTTTTTAAAATAATGCAATGATTTTTGTTAACTTTTATAATTGCATGAGTGTCTTACATGTCAATTATGGGAGACTTTGAGAGGGTCTTTAATTTAACTCCCTGAAAACCTGCAGGTACCCTGTGCTGCTGGCAGTGGTGGAGGCAGGCGCTGGCGGAGGTGGGCAGAGGCTGCTGTTAGCGATGGAGGCTACAGGATTCGTGGGAAGTTCTGAGATGTATAAAATTTGCAAACCTCTTCCAACATTCCTGGCTCTTGTGTTTGTAATGTCCCCAACTCCTTTATTTAAGTATTTGTAATTCCATAAATGTTCATGCTTCACAGTATCGTTCTTGTTCCAAGAGTTTACTTGTCTGTTCTATTCAGTACATTCCTGTTAAATCCATTTAGTTGTTATAGTTCTATTCAGAACCCTGCCCTGTTCTGAAAACACGTGCGCGCACGCACACACACACACGCACTTAGTAGTTCCGCACATCGAGAAGGTTTATTAATTTGACACTGATCATCCCCTCTCCCACATTAGAACCCACCACCACCCTGCCACATTACTATGTACAATGTTGTATTTCTTTTGTTATTTGTTGTTCAAGGTTCACTCATGGTTCACTCACTCACACTTGCGCCCCTCCTTGTTTATTTTGTTTATCGACTTCAATTTCTGTGCCGTCCTGTTGTCCACTGTTCAATTACAATCTTTTTGTTAAACCTTTCCTTGCATCAGTCATTGTATTTAAACTCATTCAGTCTCCTGGTCTCACCAGCTGTAGGTTACAGTATTTCGTTCATTTTATCTAAACATTAGAATTGAGAATATCAAGGGCTCTGGAATGAGCATGGTGGTGCACCTTTGCTTTAAGGAAGAACTGGCGTGACATTGAATGATATTACAGGTCAGCAGAACTTTGGCATGGTAAGTTGTGGGTAAATCCAGAAGATAAAGGCAGACCCTGGTAATCCAATAATGTAACTTAATAAAGCTAAAATATGTAAACTTATCCATCCTCATGACAGTGTAAATACAGGGTTAAATTTACTTAGAAATTATAGCGGATCAATGGTACGTATAAGTAGGCCTACTAGCTCACTGATGCTAACATGAATCTTTCCCTCCAAAAGCTATGACGATCTTAGTAGTAAAAGCACGACCTCTATAAACATGTATGTAAATGATGTAATTCATAAAGAGAAATGTGCAGCAATTGTGTAAGGTTGAATTTAATTAACGCTCAGCAACGCAATCGCTGCCGTCTTTCCCATAGGAGACAATGACAGCGCGGCGTTTGTTTGGAGCTATAGCGCTTCCCCACGAACCACGTGACCACTCGAACAACGAAGTCAATGGGTGTCGCCACTCTGAGTTATCTACCACTCTGGGTAGGCTGTACTCTGCCTTGTCTTATTGGCCCCTTCTGATGTGATTAGGTTCATCTTTTTAAGCAACATTTGTGTTGCCGTAGTTGTAGTACTGTGTCATTGGCGATCCAAGTTGGTCATGGAATTAGCCGATTGTGATGTGTAGCAGTACCTGGTTGAATCACGTGTGCCATGTAAGGTTTGGAGTGTCTTGAATCTGTTCATGCCCCGCCTTCTTTAGTCACCAGGGCCCTTAAGGTGGTGCTGCAGCCAATTTGTAGATTGGCTGACACTTTTCCAGGAGGGTTCTAATTTGTCATTTTTGATTTCTTAATTTGGGTTTTTGGATTGATGTTTTGTTTTTTATTTCTTTGATTTTCTTTGTTCATATTAGAATTTGGATGTGTCCCCATTAGCAACAACTCACCTTGGGTATGTAAGTCTACAAATGTTAAGTAAATCTATTATCCTAGACTGAGTCATTGGTGAGCTTATCAAGCGGAATCTGAAGGCTGCAGCACATCAGATGGCATTCACTGCTGTGCTTGATGTAATTCAAGATCTTGTGATACAGCGAAGAAGGTTGTGCAGCTTGCATCATTGCGTCTTGTCTACACCCAAGAGTTGGAAAGAAATGGTTTCCCTAATCCTGAGTGCAGAAGTGAGAACCTGAAGACCAAACTTTAGAAGCAAGAGGGAATAGCCTTTGCTAAGGTTGCAGCAGATGACAAGGGTTGTATCACCTTTAACTTGGTATACAATGCTAGCTTATCCGTCTCAGAAGCGGTGGCATGTGCATACAAGCTGGGGAGCAAGGACAAGTATGAAAATGTGGCCCTGCTTCTTCGTGATACAATCAAGAAGACATTCAGCGAGTCAAAGTCACTACCTTGGCCTCCTACAGCTGATGATCTGGAGGTCACATCCTTGGATGACCTCCTCCCTTCTGATCTCATGAAGTTTCTGACCCTCATCATTTCTGATGATGCTGACATGGAGAAGTGTGAGAAGACCAGACGACTTGTGCTGTTTATAAGCCAGGTATGACATAAGTCCACCTTGATATGTACTCTGATTTTTAGCCTTTAAATATTGCATTCTTTTTTGTTTTGTGTACACTATAGATCCTTGAATACTCTTTTTATTATTCCAGGACATCTGCCGTGCTGTGACAAAGGGAGAGTGGAAGTTGCCTAAGCATATCCTCCTATGCACCACCATACGTCACCTTTATCGCAGTAGACAACTGACTACTATTCTCAGTAGGCTAGGTCACTGTGAAAACTACGACTTCAGCTTGGAACTTGAGACCGCTCTAACTAAGGCCCTTGATGAGGTTTCCATCTCTCAGTCCCCAAATTATTACTGGTGAGGGCAACGATGTGTTTCATCTTGAGTGGGACAATCTGAATCAAATAACGACAAACATCCATGGCTCCAATGTGGTGAACTGGACCGGTGGGATCATGATACAGGAGGTGAAACCTGGATTTGATGCTACCACCTCTATGGAAAAACAACGAATTCTCCCTCTCTATGAACGGAACAAGACACGCTCTCACTTTCAAGGGCAATTGAACCATTTCAGACATGAGAAACTGATCAAATGGTGCCATGCTGTATACAATTATTTTACAAAATAACTTGTTTCAGGTGACCACCTGTGAGATCCCTGAGCTGGAGTCAACCCAAGAGGAGACAGACACCCGAGTGGTTCTCTACCTGCGGTATGCAACCAAGCTGGGGCACAAGACAGCTGTGGTGAGGACGCCAGACACTGATATCTTCTTCATCCTCCTGCACCATGCTCAGTCAATCCCGCTGACCACCTACATCGATATCGGAACCGGAAAGCATCGCCAGATTATAAATGTGAGCGAACTGGCAGAATCCAAGGGGGCAGAGTACTGCACAACAGTCCTGGGCCTGTACGTCTTCACAGGTGAAGATGTAACCAGTACCTTTAAGGGCAAAGGGAAGGTTGGGCCTCTGAAAAAGCTGCAGAGCAATCCAAAGTACCATGCTGCCTTCGGGTGAGTGTTTTTATTTAGATATTAAGTAGCATTTCATGGCAATCAATTGCTGAACATAGGTATTGATACAGTATAACTTTGTGATACAATAATTATTTATCTCCCCAGAAAACTTGGTAATCAGTGGTCTGTGGAGCCTGATGTGTTGGAGGACATCGAGGCATTCACGTGTCTCATGTATGGCCAGGCCAGAGAGAAATCTGTGAACGCTGTACGCAGCAGCATGCTGAAGAAAATGATCGGAGAGGATGAGACACTCACCACCAAATCAAAGGTGGATCTCTCCTGGGTCCCACCATGCAGAGACAACCTGGTCCCACATATCAACCGTGTGAACCACCGTCTGGCCATCTACAAAAGAGCAGCCACACCGACATTCTGGTGCCCCAAGCCCTATGATCCTGACCAAGGCTGGGAGAAGACTGAAGAGAGTACCCTGGAACCAGTGTGGTCCTCCGGCCCTATCCTCCCCCCTTCACTCACTGACTTGCTGGAGAAAACGGGTGAGGTGATGGATGGTGAAGAAGATGAGGAACTAGATATTGATTATGAAGAGCTTCTGAATGATGAATAAACATCATTGCCCTTGATATTTTGACTTATTTGAGTCAAACGTTTGTTGAACGTATATTTCAGGAGATACGAGTGATAATTAACCATAATGAAAATGATGATGTTGACCATCTCCATCAATAGTTCATGCTAAAATAATACTGAAAATGGGGTCATTTGTCTCTGTATGATGTATAGTTAAAAAGTTATGTCGATTTTACAATTTCATTTTTCATTTTTAGGAAATCCAGAGTGGCAACCAAAATAGCCAGAATAAACAGACATTGGACAATATTTCAAGTTGGGCTCCTCAATATTTGTTTACTAGACATCTTGGGGATCGTAAATATACCAAAGTTAATAAAAAAAATATCAATGGGGTACATGGAGGAGGAGTTTCTGTGATCAAATTTTGCCGAATTTTAACGTTTTTTTTTTTTGTTTATTTGAGTTTTTATGTACAATACATGACCCAAGCATGGCAATCCCCATCTTTCTCAATTCCTCATGTCAAGACAAAAAGAAAATGGGGTCAGTTGTCTCTGTGTGATGTATGGTTCAAGAGCTATGTAGGTTTAAAGTTTTCATTTTTCGCAGTTGAAAATCCAGGATGGCCATAAAAGATGGCCCAAAAAATCATACATGGGACAAAAATTTGCGCTGTTAACATCAAAAATCATTTACTAGACACCTTAAGGATTACAAAAAGCTAGGTTAGAAAAATATATCTTTCGGGTGCATGGGACCCCCACCTCCCTACCAGACTATAATGCCTAAAGTACTTGTACTTGTATTCAAGTACTTTTCAAAGTTCTTGAGATTGGTCGAGTACTTGAAAAGTACTTGGATACAAGTATATGTACTTATTATTAGGTATTATTAGGCATTAGGCCTAATAATATTATTAGGCCTAATGTCTAATATTAGGCATTATTAGGTAGTACTGAGATACAAATGCAAGCACTATGGTATGTAAAAAAAAAAAAAAAAAAATGCTTGCTTACAATTCTCAAAAGTACTTGAAAGTACTTGGACCCAACTCTGGGTTTCATAAGAGCCAGAAAGCAAATGTCTCGTTTTTCAGCAGATAACACCATAAAAATCTATATTTTAAAACCTTATGAATTGCTGCTGGAACTGCAGGAAAAATGAATTGGATCGAGGAGGTGCAGATTATTTGAATGACGAGAACATGACAAAAACGAAACATACTGAGAGCAAATTCAGTCCCACAATAAATACAATATAGGAGCGGCAGGTTTCGGACAAAATTACGGCTAGAATTGATTGATCTACTCTAGTGGAACTGGCTAGGCAGTCAGCTGGGTTCTCTTAAAAGACTGCTTGATAAAAGTATGGGGTAAAATACTACAACATTTCGAGTTTGGCCAAGAAGGAGATGGGCACATAACGTAAAGGAAGGACTGCAGTAAACGGGGAAGAATAACATTGAAAAAGTATGTCACAGCGCGATCGATTTTGTACTAAAAGATTGTACATTAACTATAGCTGCGTTTGCTAGCAGGTTACCTTAACATTAACTAGCTTGCTGGTTGACTTCAGTTACAAGCATATTTATTTCCACACGGCAATTAATGATTAATTCAGCCACTGAAACATATTTGCATAGGTGATGCATTAATTTGTCTGAATTTAGAGAGTTAGAGCTGGGATCGAGATAATTTGAACTACCGTTCTAACTTCAACCAAGTACTTGGCTAACTACATGCACATACGAAATGACACTTTCCAGTTGGAATGGGACTTATAAATTCGATGAAAGTTGGCGTTAAAATACTCCCACTCGCAAAACGGGGCAAGTTACAGTTGAGAACACGGACTGCGGCTGTATTGTCGAGAAATTGCAAAAATCTGTTGCCTGCATTAGCTAATGTAGTTAGCTACCTAGCTAGCTTGTTAAGCAAGATTCAGTGACAAGATAATGCTGGCAAGTTAAGTGGGACATAAACTGCGAAACAGATGCCAGCGGGGGTCTATTTACCCATAGACTGCACTAACAAGCCTACGAATTGCAATGCTGCCGCTGCCGTTCACTTACACAGACTGTACAGTCTCGATGTACGAGCTATTGCAGGCACTTAACCTTATGTTAATAGCGAAGCTGCCAGGCCAGGTCAACAGTTCAGAGGGCGTGTTTGGGTGGGTGTATGGGCGGGATCTCGATACCGGGGCTCGACCCCCGATCACTACTGCGCAGGCTCTGGCTCCAAATGTGCAACATAGCAGCACCCGTATCTGGGAAATTTTGGCTCCATTTTTGATCAAATGCAAGTAAATGGAAACGCGTCGTCCATCTTTATATACAGTCCCCGGTTTGAATACTGAAAAACGTTGTTCAGGAATGCGCAGGCTTGGGCTGTCCGCATGCGCTGTCAAAAACCAAACTGAACTTCTGAGATATCATCTTCTGGCTTGACGTGCAGTTCAAAGAGTTTCAGCAATGTTGAACGTAATTCAATGGGACAATAATTATTAGGATCCTAGGGTTTAAAGAAGGCTTTTTCAAGACGGGTATAATGATACCATACCAATACCAAATACTTCAGGGACTAAATGCCAGCTTAACATTATAATACATAATACAAAAATGAAATGCTCCGTCCTAACACCATCATACCCAGGGCTACAATTTCGCTTTAAATGAAAAATTAAACATTGGATGTCCGTTTGCAGGACTCTATCATTAGTTTTTGGATTCTATGTTTGAATTACACCAATCATTCACCTGCCGACTGCCAGATTTGTGTTCTTCAGTTAACTCACCCGTATCAGTCATGATGTTTGAGAAATGCTCTTTACAATTAAAGGAGGAGACTGCACCTGGGTAAAGTATATTTCAGCGGAAAGTAGAATTCTCGAAGTGTTTAAAACGCATAGTTTTATAAATTTTAATTTGGTAATGATCCAGTGCGACACATTGTAAAATTGGCGAGTCTTCAAATCGGCGTCAATATCGGGGCAGACATTTTTACTTGGGGAATCTACGCCTGCGTTCGGAATGCACACTTGTCCACTCGCTCACTCACTCTCTTTATATTGTTCTCAATGTAGAGCAGAATGGATCGTTCTGGGAAAAGTGTTAGTGATGAATCTGATTCTTTGGATTGTTTAGTCATGGGAGCCGGAAATGCTGAAGCAAATTGGAGAGAAAGCCTTTGCTAAATGGTCAATGTGGTGTCGGTGTGGAGCCTGTGTACCTCAGAAGTCCGACAGAGTGTTATTTCTGCAAAGAACACGAACTTGGCAGTATATGATGGATGCAGGGTAAATTGAATGTCTGCCCACAGGCCTTCATTGGAATTGCTCTTTATTGATTGTAAGATCTGGCGGTTTGTGAAAGGCCCAGCACCAGACCACATCAGTTGTCAAACAGGGAAGCGCTGACAAAATTTTAAAAAGTTCATATTATAAAGATTGCTCACAGTTCATCCTTGCTAGCCTGTTTCCGTTCCTCAACTTTTTCTGGCCTCGGATTGATTGTATTGGGTGTTTACGAACTTAATGAAGGTTTCAAGAGGGGAAAAGCCAGTTATATTTCGTGGCAATGTAACACACAAAGTGACATTAGCTATCCTAAAGTTCAGGATATACTGTTATAAAAGTACGTTAGTGTGATAGTTGAGCTAACATTGATCTGGCATGTTACACCGATCACGAACTCGACTGAGGCAAATTCATTTTAAGAAGTTGTGTTTTGCCATGCTATATTCGTGTGTTTTGATTGTGACCAAGCTTTCATCACAGCTTGCTGCTATTTCTCCAAGCCCCCCTCAAACTGACAAAAGCACATGTAACTTTGACCTCTAAAAGGTATATATAATTCCGAACAGTTCGTTTGGGTCGTATTAGCATTTCATAAACCCGTTCAGCACCTGCACAATGTCAATGGCTGTTTGAGGGAGTGTGTTACTTGAACACATCTGTTGCTGTGTTTGAGCTTTTTACTGGGCATTTTTAGCTTTGTTCGCTAGCTAGCTAGCTAGCTAGCAACATTATTGACTGATTGGTTTTTTGTTTGTTTGTTTATTAGTTTATTTGACAGGGACAGTGCGCATTAATAAAACATTTCTGTAAATGCGCCAGAGTTGGCCTAAAAGGCTATTTTTCATCTGTAGTCCCTGGACAGATGTTAGAATGTCACCCTAAAAAGTAAAATGAATTGCAAGGTATTATTAAAATAATGAATAAAAGCATGCAAGGCAGAAGAACAAGAACAAAAATATTAGAATTATTAATACACTAAATGAAAACATGCGACACAAGGCTCCTAGGCTGTTACAGGTCTCAAAAAAGTTGGGACAAGGGACTGTTTACAATGGTGTAGAATCCCCTCTTCTTTTTAACACAGAGTGGAGGCGTCTGGGCATTGAGGAGACAAGTTTCTTGAGTTTAGCCATTGGAATTTGATCCCACTCTTGTTTAATACAGGCTTCCAGCTGCTGGAGACTTTTGGGTCTCCTTTGACGGACTTTTCGTTTAATTATGCGCCAAATGTTCTAAATCGGTGAAAGATCAGGACTGCAGGCAGGCCAGTTCAGCACACAGACTCTTCTACTACAAAGCCATGCTGTTGTAATAGCTGCAGTATGTGGTTTTGCATTGTCCTACTGAAATACACAAGGCCTTCCCTGGAATAGATGTCATCTGGAGGGGAGCATATGTTGCTCTAAAACCTTTATATACCTTTCAGCATTCATGGTGCTTTTAAAAACATGCAAGTGTCCCAAGTGTCTCTGATGGTATGGGGATGCAAGGGTCCCACACCATATGCACTAATGCATCCCCATACCATCAGAGATGCTGGCTTTTGAACTGAACGCTGATAACAGGAGGGGTGGTCTTTCTCCTCTTTAGCCCGCAGGACACGACACCCATGATTTCCAACAAGAATGTCAAATTTGGACTCGTCTGACCACAGGACATTTTGCCACTTTGCTACAGTCCATTTTAAATGAGCCTTGGCCCACAGAGCACGGCGGTGCTTCTGGATCATGCTCAACAATGGCTTCCTCTTTGCATGATAGAGTTTTAGGTGGCATCTGTGGATGGCACGGCGGACTGTGTTTACTGACAGTGATTTCTTGAAGTATTCCTGGGCCCATTTAGTAATGTCAATGACAGAATCATGCCGGTGAGTGATGCAGTGGTGTCTGAGGGCCCGAAGATCACAGGCATTTAGTAGAGGTCTTAGCCTCGTCCCTTACGCACTGAGATTTTTCCAGTTTCTCTGAATCTTTTGATGATGTTATGCACTGTCGATGATAAGACCTTAAAAGCCTTTGCAATTTGATGATGAGGAAGATAGTTTTTTAAGCATTCCACAATTTTTTTTTTTTTACGCAAGCCTTCGCAGGTTGGAGAGCCTCTGGCCATCTTTACTTCTAAGAGACTCAGCCTCACTAAGACATCCCTTTTATAGCCAATCATGTTACACACCTGATGCCAGTTAACTTATTTACTTGCTAAATGTTCTTTCAACTGATTCTTTTACATATTAATTGCTTTTTTTTTGTTTGTGTCCCAACTTTTTTGAGACCTGCTGCAGCGAGAAAATTTGAAATGAGCTCATTTTGTGGATAAAAATGTAGAATGCCTCAGTTTCAACATTTGAAATGTTATCTGTGTTCTATTGCAAATAACATATTGGCTCATGTGATCTGTAAGTCATTGCATTTTGTTTTCATTCACAATTTACACTTTGTCCCAACTATTTCGGAATTGGGGTTGTACATCAGAGAGTAATGAAATTGATCAAAATATTGGCTTACCCTATTAGGTGGAAAAGAGCGCAGTAAAACCACCCTGGATCGACGTGGGTGCAGGGTTATGGGGGTGACTACTTAATCTCATGTAATTTTTCACCCATTGCTGAAATTTAGGAAGAATTTGCAATAACAGTACTCTGATAGCTGCCAACAAAGCAATATGAATATCAAAATATGTATTATCTTAGAACCTGAGCCCAGCGGCTTTTAAAGCCACATTATGTGGAAATTGGAATTTTTCAAAACTGCGCCCCCTCAGGTTCTGCGTGCAAGACCACTGTCGTAAATACAAGTCACACGCTTCACCTCCAAACCCCCGAGGAAAACCATCAACGCCAGAGTAATCACTGTTAAAGCTTGCTAGTTAGGGCAAAAACCACATCACATCGCTTAAATATGATGATTATTTTCAAAGATTTTTCTTCACTAACATTAGCTAGCTTGCTAGATGGCTATATAATCTCAACAATAATGTAATTCGTAATTGTATACCGTGGAACAACATGAGGCAGCTAATGGTAACGTCTCTAGCCAAAGTGCATGCTTGCTCTGTGTTCAGCTAACAAGAAGCTGTTAGAGGTTGTGTGGGTGTGATCGCATTGAAAGCAACCAATCATAAGAGGGCTAGTGCCTCCCCCTACCCTCCCGAGAAGCTTATTGCCTGCAAAGTTGGCTTGAACTTGTTTTCAGCCAATCAAAGTTGTCAAAACTTCTCCCCTACCTATCTTGTTTGGGAATCACACATTCGAGCTTCGGTGCAGGTTAAACGTTCAGGTCAACATGCTGTTTTACTCCCGTAAGAAATGAACCACTTAAGTGGTCCTGAAAACCAGATTAAACCTCAAGTTACCTCGAAAATATCAAATCCTGCTTCGTAGTGCAGTCCCAGGTCAGATCTGAACAGAGACGTGTGGTCAGGAGAGGCAGTGACTTCTTTTTATTGGTAGATTTTGTCAACCTGTTTCCACTTACTATGTCTGATTGACAATCAGTCAATTTTAACCAAACAATTAAGAACTAGCATAGGCTTTATGTAGCCTGTAACAATTAAGAGGTGATAGTGACAAAAAAAAAAAAAAATCATCTACGTCCACGTTTTGATTCGAGACTGCAAGTATGTAAATCTTAATAATTAATTAGAAAAAACCTCAACTCCCTCGGTAATTCCGTGCATCGTTTTGACCTGTTGTTTATCGGTTTATGAAAGAAGACTGGAAATAAACTCATTTTATTTCGCATTTTTTTGAATGGCATTTAAAAGTACATATTTACGAAAGAAAACATAATCATAAACATACTGATCACACATTGAACGGCGCATAAGAAAGGTTTTAATATTTGTTAATGGCATCGCGTTAGCTTCCTGAAAGCAAATATGAACAAATTTGCTGTCTCGTGAGCATTTCAAATTCGACGCACTGAGCAATAATGTCGTGGATGAAATTGGCATGTCATTCTGCCGTTTAGTCTTGTAATTTAGTTAGTCAATCCTCAGATTGCTAATCAGGCAAAGTAATCGTGAGTTATCGTTAGTTTAACGGTGAGGATTCTGTCTCCTCTAATTGACCTCCGACGGCACCTCACTAGATCTGACTTGTCATGACCGGGGGGGGGAAGCAATATTGGTATTTGTCTGTTAAGCAGCTCACTTTAACAATCAATCGCCCAACTCAACTACGGTACGTCGTGAAGGAAGTTCCTAATACTGTTTATCTACGTAGCTAGCTATATAATAGGAAAACGAGCAGTTCCCCGCAGAATATACGTTTGTAAATTGGGTTTAATGTGACTCGCGCAGTTTTTTCTTCATACAAAATCTTATATAATTCGTCCTCGGTGGTTAGGGGGTTTAGACATTGCGATTCGCCAGCGTTTTTCTTACATGCTGGCAAAGCCTACTGTCTGTTTGAATGAAAGGTGGGACTTGGAGAGAAGAAGGGAGGGAAAGTTGAACAGGATTGGCCACTGGCAGCTTGAGCGGGTATTATTTCCCAGAGGTCTTAGTGCGTGCATTGACTTTTCTTTTCTTTTTTTTTTTTTAACATTAGTTTTAGGACAGAAAAAAGTGGGGGGGTCCGATGCTGCCTTTTCAAAAAGTGCAGGGGACATGTCACCCGTGTCCCCCCCCTAAACTACGCCCCTGGTCCGAAGTGAGACTCGTGGCTACATTCTATGGTTGGATTTATTACTCCAGGCTCTGAGCCCCAAAATTCCATTAATCAATGAGGTTAGACCACACAAAAAATCCTGCCCATGCGAGAGGATTGTGACAGAATTGCAAATAAAAAAATCAAGAAGCGTAAACGAGAGAGCTGGGAGCGTAACCGCAAATCTGATAATTGCGAAAGCAGCGGAGGGCACTGTGAACGAAAGAACAATTTATCAAACAACTAAAAGACCAATGGTTTACTCCATCATAAAAATAGTTTGTCCACAAGTTGTAAGTTTTACCTTTGGGGTAACTTTTTTTCTTCAGTGAGTTATATTCTCTCTCAATTTTGAAATTTTTGTTTGATATCCAAAAAGTTTTATTCGATAATTTTGACACAAATCTGATTCCATACTCATATGGCCGGCCTTGAGTGGCCTGCTTTGGTTCTGTTATTTTTTTTAATTTTTTTTTTTTTAACACGTTGACTGCCAACTGCGAGATAAGTCGTAATGGTGGGTCAGGGCCAGCGCTAGACCTGAAAATTTGGGGGAAAATATCCATCCCTTTATTCACATCAATTAGTCCTTGCTAATTCTAGATGGTTTTCCTATATTAACAAATTTTCCAATTCAAGAATAATCAAGTGGCAATTGAAGACCACGGCTTCTTTCCCCATGCGATCTTACAGCAAATAATGGGCTACATTCAGTAGAAAATAATTTTATTATAATTAGGTCTATGCACTGGCACTCAGCAGCGGTATTTTTTTTCCAGCGAGAGCGGCATTGCAGAACTCATTTGCGAATGAAGGTAATTCTGGTGACAAGTACGTGGTTTCCTCCGTTTACATTTTCCAGTCTGACAGCTGTCTATTTTTTACAGCAAGTTGCGTGACCATGCTGCAAAAACAGGTGTAGGTACTTGCCGAAATTACCTTCATTCGCAAATGAGTTCTGAAATGCCGCTCTCTCGCTGGAAAAAAATAACGTTGTTGAGTGCCTGTGCATAGACCTAATTGTAATTAAATTATTTTCTCTACTGAATGTAGCCCATTATTTGCTGTTAGATCGCATGGGGGAGAGAAACCGTGTCTTCAATTGCCACTTGATTATTCTTGAATTGGAAAACGTGTTTATAAAGGAAAACCATCAAGAATTAGCCAGGACTAATTGTTGTCAATAAAGGGGTGGATAATTTCCCCCGAATTTTCAAGTCTAGCGCTGGCCCGGACCCGCCATTACGAGTTATCTCGTAGTTGGCAGTCAACGTGTTAAACACATTTAGGAGTTTTCGCTCCTTAACAACTCCACACTCTCTCTCAGTTATTTTGAAGGTCCATACGAACCTGGTTCAGTTCACTCTGTTGAACTGTGTTTATGGTAATACAGTGATTTTCCAAGAATATTTAAGAATATTTTACCACCACAAGACACCACCCTTGTTTTTACCGGACTCTTTCGTTCCGTCCTGGGGATGCATGGAGAAGCCTCCACCCATAGTAATGGTGGAGTCTGGGGCCGAAGAATCAAGTCATGTCTCTGTGAAAACAACGAAGTGTTCTTTATGTACTAGTGGAAGGCCAATCTAGCTCTTAGTTTATCAAGTTTGTTTTCAAAGGATTGAACATTTGCTAGTAGGACACTAGGAAGTGGAGGGTGATGTTGTCTGCTCCTCAGCCTGACCAGGACCTGGCTCTTTTCCCCGTTTTCCTCCAGTGGCGTTTTCTCTCAGCTGGTAAGTAAAGTGCAGTTGCAGCCAAGTCCAGTGCTGTAATGTCCGAATTTGATCTCAGATTCAGAAGGGTTTGACTATCATATTGTAACGGTATATGACCATGTGAAGGTTGGGTGCCAGTCAGAGTCAAGTCTGACAAATACACTTTGCTAATGTCACAGCATTCTGTTTTTAAAGAAATTACATGATCTCAAATGGAATCTTGTAAAAGGTAAACAGTCAGAAGTAAAAAGAGAATAATTTATTTGTTTGAATTGTGTCCAAAATTTTGAAATTCTCAAGGAAGCCATATTTTGCAAAGTAAACAAACAAATACACTCCTTCCATTTTCCAACAGCCGACTTTAAGTCAAGCTGTTTTGGGACTTATTGGGCAAAAAGTTCAATGGAAAGCGAACCACAAGTGCAGCACGTCTTTGGGAAGTTAGACAGCCATGCAGCTGGAAACTCAGTGTAGTCATATGACTGTGCTTGTGGGGGGGAAAAAAATTGCGAGTATGCTCAGCAAATATGACAACGAACGCTGGTTAGTTTGATGGATTTAAGAATTAGGTTTTTTTTTTTGCAAAATAAAGGGTGCTTCTTTCTTTATTTAACGTGTATTGTGAGAAAAATGTGGGTGTGTCCAAACTTTTGACTGGTACTGTAAATTTCAGAAAAATAAAAAATAAGGAGGTCAGTCAACCGTACAAAAATACTCAAACGACTAGCAGCAAAATGATAACCAATCATGAATCACTTTTCGCAGAATAACGCAAAATTGCCCAAATAAACAGCCAACACAGATTACTTCAGTTCACTCATCATGTATTCAATAAGTTCTCACTGAGAACCAGAAGCAGTGAGAGTGATGGTGGTGTGTGTGTGTGTGTGTGTGTGCGTGTGTGTGTGTGAACAGTGAGTGCCCCCAATCCGAAAGTTCAATCCAGGTTTTCCCAATTTGCCGTTCCCCACATCCAGATCCACCCGACAAGGCCACTCCGCTCCGGGTATTCCGCAGCTCCCATATATTTCTCCCGCAGCCTAACAAGGAAGTAAACACATTTCATCGGTAACTCTTTTCACAGCAGTGACCATTTTCGCTGTGCAACATTTACGATAGATACATATTAGACAGCGCGACATTTACAATAAATAGGCCTAATTAGAAAATAAAGACAGGTGACTGTACCTCCCGTCAGTAGTGTCAATTTGCGTATAGTTCAGCAACTGGATTTTTCGAGGGTCAACACCAAGTTTCGAGAAAGTATCGTCCTATAGGTCATGCTCAGAGACGCGGCTCACGTGCCAAGCAGGGTGTAGATGTTTTTGTTGACGGACGCTCGCACGCACGGACGGAGCCCAGTACCATAGCTCCCGCGGCGAGAGCTAATAAGCTGGAGGATTGCATTCTACTAGGCCCATTACTAAGGTGCAACAGGTAAAGTTTTGCAATTGCACTTTGGGTACGCTTTAATTGGGATCAATTGACCAATAGTATTTTTTTAATAACTAAATAATCCAGTAGATAAAATTCCTATAAAACACATAATAATCAAAATTTGATTATTTTGCATGTATGTCAACTTGCATTGATTGCCCGTAAGTTAAACGGATTTCCCCCAGATTACACAGCTTACAGACAAAAAATTATAGTTATACGGAACCAGCCGCGAGGTGAGGCTGGTATTGTAACCATGCGCTCTGTCCGTCTGTCCAAGTTAACACAATAACATTGGAACCATTTTAGATTCAACAGTAAGACATTGCATGTCAGTGACTGGGAGTTCGAAGCTGGGAATGCGATAGATTATGTTTATCGTCATTATACATGTTTGAATGGAGCCCTGCTTCAGGCAGTCGCTCTGCTGTTATCGTGGCTGGTTCGATTTCAGATGGTCTCTAGTTAGAGAAAACTTTGATGAAAGTATAATTATTGGAAGCTACTCACTTTGTAAACTATGACAGAGCACATGAACATGTATCACTGTAGACAAAGAACAAGTGGAAGCTTCTTTTCTTGGAACAACGCAATTTACGTTGACCAATTTCACCACTTTTCGGAGCTTCCGCTCATCATCAGTACGGACAATATAGACTATGGGGAGTTCTCGCAAATCACGACGGTGTGTGATGTACACCGGTGAGCCATTCGCTGTAACCACACCCGCACTAGTGCCACCGTCTGACTTATGTGCAGTTTCGCAAAAGGAATACGGGGACGGTGCGTGACGTCAGCTGCAGATGCACTTCCTCTATTGTGCGCGCGTGTAAACTTGGTGTTTCTCTAAAATATTCATGCATTTATTTTAACAGGAGGTGATGAGAGTGGTTACTTAATTTAAAGATTTTAGGAGAGTTGCGATGAATTGACAAAACCATTCCTGAACAATAACTAACTCGTATTTAAGTTTCAATAATGGGATCTAAAAGGTCTAAATTATGCAGTCTCGCACTGGCCGACTTGGACGAGGAAATAAACCTGACTGCGCGATGTACGTACAGTCGCCGCACACTCACAGCAAAAGCATTACTACTAGTAGGCCTAGTTTTTGAATCCATGTCCATGGTGCATCGAAAAAGCCAGAGCGAATATTTGCATACACCACGCCCTGAGTGCTGATGACGCGGCCAAGTGCTGATTGGCTGGTTGCACTCCATCGTAGAAGATCCACGACGAACGAGAAATCGGCCTACTACTGTAGCAGATTTGCAGAATGCGGAAGTAGTTTCAGGGTCCCGCATGTGCAAATCGACTTTGGCATCAGTTTACCGTCCCAGACGTCTGCCGTCGAAGTTGCGAAAACTCACTTATATGAAACAAAGTGCGGTCTGCACAATTGTCCAAAGTATCAGTTGCATACTTACTAACACAAAACTAACTATCCAGAAGAGCTTGGTTCCTGAGGCTGCACTATGAATGGATGTCTTCCTTCTTCCTTGTGATATACGAATGGAATTAGAAGAATATGGATAAGAGATTGGCAATAATGGTCAAGATTTTCTCGGAATTTCAGTAATGGCTGCCTTAATTTGCATATTACACAAAACGCTCAAGGGCGCCAGGGTGGCATCATCCAGATTCTTGATCAGCACCCTTGAAAGATATAAGAACTGCAAAAAAACTTTGCAGGGACTCCAAAACAAGGTTCACCCAAAAAACAGGGTTTAACTGCCAGACTATCAGATGTGCGATGTTTTCTTTCAAAGAGCACAGTATCACCTATATGATTGTAAAATGCACATTGCTTCAAACTGATCTCACCAAGTTGAATGCATTTCTCACAATTTACTAATGCGGGGTTGCTTAAAGTGTTGACCACTTTGATCCAAGTAGTCTCCCTTCGTGATGAAAACTAAAAAACAACATTCTTTCAATGTGTTGGTATGGTAGTGCAAAGATCTAATTGAAATACAATTGACCTATGGCTAAGCCCCGCCCTCAAATATGATGAGCCAATCACAGTGCGTATTCTATCCCCATATACTCGGACATTCTGTGCCTGAACTTCCATTGAAATGCATTTCGGAAACTCCAAATCGTTCGCTTTTATGGGGTTTTAAAATGGTTCTAAGCTAAAAAAAAAGGTCAAACGCTGTGCTTGGGGTAAATGTAACTCTGATACGAGGTGTCCCGAGAGGCTGGGCGATGGGGTGTATTTTATACCCTTCCCAAAGCCACATCATAACCGAGAGAAGCGTCTCCTCTGGATAAAGCTTTGTGGAAGACCCCACTATCAGCTTAACGTAGCTAACCAAAGTCAACAAGGATGTCTACATTTGTTCCAAGCTAAGTCAACATCTTGTCACTTTGCTGGAGATTAATGTAAAGTTATCTTTTACATCGCTAAGTTAGCTAACGTTAGCTAAAGTTAGTAAACTCTATGGCTAACTTCAGTGGTGACGGACGTTGGCTTAACGTGAGCTCCTGGCTGTTTTGTTCACCATGTCACCTTGTTTACTTAGGAGTTCAGTCACGTCAGGTTAGATTTCTTAAGTTCTATAGCAATAATAATGCATAGGCTAAATTAAATTTAGTATCCTGCAGTGCATGAACAATGCTGATCCTCTATCTTGTTGTGTGAGACGATGACGGAAACGAAATGCGGTTGATCGCGTTAGCACTGAGACCTGAAAATTTTAGCTTCTAATTTAAACTTTTCGTTGACCTTCTCCACTCTAAATTCATTAATGTATCCCTCCGATGCATAATGTATCTTTTTGCTGACTTCTTGATGATATTTGAGCCTTCTATCGCCAAAAATCATCGATAGCATCCTGAAAAATATCTCCGACTGTGATACCAGTCATTAGAGCCTGTTCTAAAATGTTGATTGTTTTTCCGAGTCAGTGAAGGGGGCGGGGCTTAGCCATAGGTCAATTGCAGGTCGCAATGAACTGGATTAAAACTGCCTTTTTCTGCATGTGCTTTAAGCCATAACTTTGCAACTAGTTGACTGACTGACCTGAAATTTTCAGCATTAGTACATGACATATTTTAAAGCAAGATAACTGCTTATTTTGCAACATATATGGATTTGCCACACTCATTTTGAATTTGCTTCACCTCAAAAACATTAATTCTGTTCCTGACCTTATATTTTTGAACTGTCTGACTGAGCTATATCCACTACCTCGTTCAAATGAAAACAAGGATTTAAATGTGCCTATTTTTGCTTCCAAATGAAATGTACCTAAATGTGCGTCCAAGTTTCATTTCTCATCTCTATGTAGAGAATACACCTGAGAGAGGTGAGTTTAAGTATCTTTAACTCTTTTCCCCTCACTAGCGCCTCTCGATGCCTATCCCTTATTTCCCCACAAGCGCCTCTCGACGCCCGGTCTCGATCACCACACAAGCGACTTCAACGTCTCACCGGGATTTCCCCATAAGCGTCTGTGGACGACTCTCTATTTTAAGCTTATATGAGATCGAGACTATGACGTTAACAGTTTTGGTGTTATCACGTCAGCAGCTCTGTGTGGAGATAAAGTTGCAGCAGCCAGCTCCCCACAGAGTATACACTGCTGTGTTATCTTTAGGGCTGTGAGGGGGAAAGAGTTAATCAAGCAAAATGATTGAAAACGCGTTAAGACAAATTATCAGCTGAAAGGCATGTTTCATGCCCTTCCGGCCGCCACTGGTCAAAACTAGGGATGGGCAGATCTTGTAAAATTGGTACATGTATAAACGGTGGAAAATAAAATGTTTATACATTTAAACGAAAGGCGTTGCCATTGAATACTTTATGCTTATACATACACAGTGCCTGTGCCGACTTTGACTTCAGACTCACTTTATATTGATCTAAAATACAAACACTAACAACTGCTTCTCCGAATGTGAATTGAGGGCGAATTTATTTAGCATATTTTGAATATAAAGTCCATACACCGCACTACTTCCTAAGACCGGAATTCTAGCATCTATGCATTGCAACCTACTGTCAGACATAAAGCAGTCCGAAGGGTTACATTCTCTACTCCACCCAAAAAAATAGTTCTTTTATTCTTTCAAAATGGCTCTAGGACTCTTCATCCCAAGACTTTTCGTCCCCAAATTTTTTGCTCCCAGACTTTTTGTCCCCTAGGAATTTTCCTAGGACTCGGACCCGGACCCGGACTCTTTGTTCTTGGGTTGTTTGTCCCTAATAATGCTATGCCATCTTTCTGCATTATAACCATCACCCTAACCCTTATATTACGGTGATCAGGCTGTTGCCTGCCCGTCCATCCATTTATCAACAATGGTAACACGTTTATGTTATCATTAGGGGATGAAAAATCCGGGGACGAAAGTCCTTGGGGACGAAGAGACCAGGGACAAAAAGTCCTTGGGGACGAAGAGTCTGGGGCCAAAAAGGTCAGGGCCAAAAAAGTCGGGCGAAAAAACCGGGGACAAAAAGTCCTGTAACCTTTCAAAATCAGAAATGAAAAAAAAAAATTCTAGTTATCCGCTGATTGAACAGAAAAAACAGGTCAATCATAATACATTCCCATAAATATTATAAAGCCAAAGAAAAAGCTTTTATCTCCCCATTTACGTGTTTGGCTACAGAGGGCAGTAACAATAGGCTACACAGCTTCTTGCCTCCCAACAGAATGCAGTTACATGTAATACTTAAAATAATAACCTTTAGAAAGAATGGAGAAAAAAACAACAAAACAATATGTCAAGGCCAGAGAAATGCTACATTTCCCACATTCTTGCTGTTGGAGGCATACCTACATTCAATCTTCACAAAATAAGTAAATCAGAACCAAACCATGCTATGCCAGGAGAGCATGTTTATTAAGCCTGGGACAACAGGAAAAAAGCTTTAACAAAGGTCTTCCTCAAATAACAACAAAAATCAATGCATGGCTTTCCTTCAACGAAAGAAAAGCATTAATGATGATATGATGGTACAAACATTAACGCATAATTTGGCTATTATTGCCCTCTTTTAACATCCAGCGATGGTAGTGTCGGCTCGATCAACCTCTTCAGTTTTCAAATGAAACAGCTAATCAGTCTGTTGTAAAGTCTACATCTAACTTTTCCCCAATATCTGGTCAAAGTGAGGCCCAGCAGCACTTTTCTTCCCGAGGCGTTATTCCCACCGACACGTGTTGGGAAAATTACCTCTTGTCACCCAGTGGTGTTCGTTAAGGGTGGAAGACAATTGAAATAAAGACTTGACCAGATTGTGATTGAAATATAGTAAATTTATAACAGACAAAGAGTAAATTACAAACTGCAACAGAGGAATGTTCTCAGCCACAGTTTGGAGAGCGCTCTGCCTGGGCGTTGCCCGGGCATCAGTTCTTATAATCCACAGTCCTTTAGCTGTACATCATTTGGCTGTAGATCTGTCTGTAACCGCAGTCTAATCAGCTCCCGCCTTTCTACGTAGTATTGTCCAGTCTACTTTGGACAGGTCACTGAGAGGCGGTTACGGGATACCTGATGCCACTTTGGACTGCGCTTAGGGCGTTTTCTTTCTTGGCAGAAACTCTGCATTCCTGTGCCACTCTTGACCTTGGTCCTCTGTACAGTTCCTCTCACACACGGACACGCATTCTGGGTAAATAGGTTTATAAGCTTTGGGGTATTGACATAAAAGATGTTTTAAGCAGTAAAAGATAATAATACAAAAAAGAAGTTTTGATAATAATACTGATGATAATAAGATGATAAGAATGCAAAGGGTGTTCTGTATTATTCCACACACGAGAGAACTGAACTCGTACTATCCACCACTTCCGTCCTGCCGTGAGATTGACTGCCAACTAGAAACACCATCTGCATCGTTTTTGCTTCTTTTAACATCTTTTTTAGTTACTTATTAATTCCTTGTGGCAATCACAGTATTTAGGTATATTGTAATGAATGGAAAGAAAATGAGGTATTTAGTTTAAACAAATATTGATTTTGCTAAACGTTCGGCCTCTCGAAAACGTTTACTCGTTTACATGGAACATCTCAAGTCAAAACTAATACAAACTGTGCTATACATACTATGGTCCAGGATTGTCATAGCAACAACGCCAGGAAGCGCGCAGTGGAAAATGGCTAATTGAACCCATGAAACTGCATATCCAAGCTGAGGTTTGTTTGTATGACGCAATTTTAAATACTATTTTCGCTATCTTATTTGCATCAGTTAATGGCTTATACTGTTAGAATGCTGAGTCCTCAAACTTTCAAACGATATGTGTATGTCTATAAATGAAATCTCTGTCTTGCCTATTTTAGATCATTTACCAATTTAATTCGACATTGAGGTCCCTAATCTCAATGGTCCACGGAGAGCATTGAAGACACTGAGGTCTTCACGCTTCATCAGCCCAAGTGTTTTAAATGATTTTAACTTGAAACTGCAGGACACAGTTGAACAAGTTTTCTTTCAGTCTACTGCAGTGGACAACCTCACTGAAAATTTCAATGATGTGCTCCGAGGCCTCCTGGACTCACTGGCTCCAGTGAAGATGCGTACGTGTCCTCCTAGGAGCCAAACACCCTGGTTGAATGAGGGATTAATTACATTGAGGAAGGGCTGCAGAAAACCTTTGGATTTGTTTCTGATAGGACCATTTGTGCAGGATTGGATTTCTCTGTGTTTGAGCCTATAACTCTGGATGCTTTGACTAAAGTTGTGATGGCAGCAAAATCTACAACTTGCTCTCTGGATCCTGTGCCATCTTGGGTTGTTAAGGAGTCATGGCCTATTCTAGGAGCCTATGTACTTTCTATCCTTAACATGTCACTCTCGACTGGAGTTTTTCCATCTTGTTTTAAACTTGCTGTGGTAAAACCTTTGTTAAAGAAACCAGGCTTGGATGCTACATGTCCGCCAAACTATAAACCAGTCTCAAACCTGGCTTTCTTGTCAAAGGTTTTTGAGAAGGTGGTCTCAAATCAGCTTTTAAATTACCTGTCCATGAATAACCTTTTTGAGCCTCTGCAGTCAGCATTTCAGGTTTATCATTCTACGGAAACTGCTCTGACAAAGGTGGTAAATGATCTGCTGTTAGTGTCAGACTCTGACTCAACATCTGTCCTGTTACTGCTGGACCTCAGTACTGCATTTGATGCAGTAGATCATTGCTTGCTTTTGGGCAGACTTAAAAGTTATTTTGGTATCTCGGGCCAGGTACTTAATTGGCTGCGATCTTACCTGTCAGAAAGATCTCAGCAGGTTCTTTTTAACAATGTTTTCTCTGCCTCATGTCCTATGAAACATGGGGTCCCTCAGGGGTCTGTTTTAGGTCCACTTTTGTTTTCTTTATACTTGGCACCACTGGGTGAGATAGTGAGATCTTTTGGCATTGACTTTCACTGTTATGCTGATGATCTACAGTTGTACATGCCCATTGTTGCCTGTAACAGATCTGTCACCTCAAAACTGGAGGCCTGTCTGGCTGCTGTTAGGAACTGGTTGTCTTCAAACTTCCTGCTCCTAAATTTGAAAAAAACAAATGATGATAATTGGACCGGCAAGATTAAATCATGTTTTTGAAAATTTCACTCTGTCTTTGGGTGATTGTGTGATTCACTGCAAAGACAGAGTGAAGAATCTTGATGTGATTTTTGATCAGACCCTGTCTTTTGAGCCTCACATTAAGGAGGTGGTTAGAGTGGCCTTTTTCCACCTCCGAAATATTTCTAAAATAAGGTCCATACTATCATTTAAGGATGCTGAGGTCCTTATCCATGCCTTTGTTTCATCCAGATTGGATTATTGTAATGCGCTCTTTTCCGGTTTGCCTATGAAGAGTCTGAGAGGCCTGCAATGCATTCAAAATGCGGCAGCTCGCATTTTAACCGGCTCTCGTAAATATGAGCCTATTACGCCGATACTTGTCTCCCTTCACTGGCTGCCTGTTCATGCCAGAGCAGATTTTAAGGTTCTGCTTTTGACATATAAAATTGTGAACGGTGCTGCACCCTCCTATTTGTCTGGCCTCTTAAGTCAATATGTTTCTGCAAGAGCACTTCGCTCACAGGGCGCTGGTCTTTTATCAGTGCCCAAGGTCGGAAAAAAGACTATTGGTGAACGGGCTTTTTCTTTCCGTGCACCACTTTTGTAGAAGTCTGCCTCTGGACATCAGACAGGCATCCTCAATTGATGTATTTAAAGCTAAGCTAAAGACCCACCTATTCACTGTTGTGTACAATTCTTGAGGCTCTCTGTACATCTATGTGATATCCTGGTGTGCTGTGTATGTGTTGTGCATGATATTTCGTGGTGTTTTTACTACTGCTTTTATTGTTGTTATTTCTAGTTTATTTTAAATTGTTGTAAAGCACTTTGATTGAAAGCGCTATATTAATAAATTTAATTATTATTTTTATTTATTATATGTATTTCGACAAGGTAGCACAATATCTTACGGTAGGAGAGCGCAATTATGCTTGTGGCCCACCTTTGCGCTGATGCTCGCGAAAGGGTTAATTCCTTTTAAAGCCAAGATGCATCATTAATCTACTATCTATCAATAAAATCTAATTATCTATAAACTAAAATCTGTACCTGTAATCAAGTTAAACTTTGTTTTTGTTTGATGCCTTCAAGATGTCCCTGGAAGATCTCGTTGCCATGACACCACTGGTGACCCACGAGGATGGGACCTACAGTAACACAGCAGCAGAGGCAGCCAGGCAGCTGTTTGTCCTTCACATCAAAAATCAGCCATCAGTCCGCAGTGTATTTTTCCCAGATACTCAAACTGATCCCAAAGAAGGCGAAATCCACAGTGGCTTTGACTTTGACAAGTTTGCGACGGCCTACGTCTGTCAGGCCATAGCCAAGACCACAGACCATGGCTTTGCCGAGGCTATAAACATCGCTGCCGTGAATAATTACCTTGACACGGTGTGCACTGGGCAGGACTGGGACACGCTAGGTAAGGGACAGAGCTAGGTCATGCTAGGCAAGGAACACTGTTGCATATTGACATAATTCCTGTTTGTAATGACATATTTCCATTTGTGCTCCATGGTTCTTGTTTTGATAGGGTACCAGCTGTACACTCAGACGTATCCAGATGTGGTCAGCCATGGAGGGACAAAATTTCGTTATTATTTGGAAAATAATCCGTAAGTACTGAAAGCTTTGAAAGCATTGAAAGCTATACAATATGTACTGTGACCTGTTTTGAAATGTTTCAGAAAGTTGCTATTTGTGGCTCTAGCATTCCGATTTATGTTGATTTTCAATTTCTTATAAGCTCTGTCACCCCACATCGAAGGGCGTGTGATGCGCAAATGTGAGCATGAAAATGTACCAAAAGCCTTGACTGTTTTTTTTCAAGCAATTTAAACATGAATATGATACCTCACAAAGTGAATTTTCGCGTTTCAAATACTAATTTACTGCCAGAGTTGAAGTCATTGTTTTCTTTGGGGGGGGGGGTGGTACAGTCACCCCAAAAATAATTTGCTCACTTAGAAAAAGTTGAAGAATTAAGAAGATGATGGAGTAGAAACACAAAAAATCATTAATTGTATACATTACTCAGTTCCTTCATTATTTGGTAACAAAATTGAAGTACACAAATTAACCCTTAAGTTCTGGTGCAGCCTCAGGTGTGACAGGACTCTTTGTCCTCGGATTTTCCCCCCTGAGGATTTTTCGTCCCCTAATGATACAACATAAATAAATGTGCCACCATTGTTGACAGACAAGGTGGAGCAGTGAAATGGAGGAAAGGTTTGTCGTCCTATGGCAACAACATCCGTGCTTTCTTGATATTTCCTCAAGGGACTATATTATGATGGAGGGAATAAAGCTGATATCTGGCGAGTAATAGCCGAGACACTTCAGCAAACCGGCGAATACTGCCAGTAGCATTAAGCTGGCAACTCAGTGATAACGTTTAAGTTTGTGTCCTCAATATTTCGGTTTCTGACGGGGGTAATGAAGTACTCTGGTAATGCAGTAACTCATGTAAACAACATTAACCAATTAAGCCCTTTTTCCAGTAATGATAAACCCTAATAAGATAGCTCTGTTATGCCAATAATAACATCAATATTTCGGCATGTTTACACCTTACCCCAGAGACTACTGTCTATCCACGCTCTGAAAAGGCATAGTTTCTAAGGTGTTATGAGAAAGATTTCACATCATTCCTTGAAAAATACGGCGCAGATCGTGGCAGACTGCAAATGACAGTTGGTCGTGTAGCATCGTGTAGTATGCCTATGGAATCAGATTTGTGTCAAAATTATTGAACAAAACTCTTTGGATATCAAACAAAAATGTCAAAATTGAGAGAATATAATTCACTGAAGCAAAAAAGTGACCTCAAAGGTAAAACTTATAAATTGAAAACAAATGATTTTTATGATGGCGTAATCCATTGGTCTTTTAGTTGCTTGATTAATTGTCCTTTCGTTCACAGTTCTCTTTGCTGCTTTCGCAATTATCAGAGTTGCGGTTACGCTTCCAGCTCTCTCGTTTACGCTTCTTGATTTTTATCTTACTGGCCCTATGGGCCGATAAGCTATTGTCGTGGTGTGGCGTCCGTCATCCATTGTCCATTGTCCAGATTTCAGCTCTCTCGTTTACGCTTCTTGATTTTTAGCTTACTGGCCCTATGGGCCGATAAGCTATTGTCGTGGTGTGGCGTCCGTCATCCATCGTCCATCGTCCAGATTTTTGGCCTGATGAATTTTCGTGCAAATTTGCCATAACATACTACTAGACCATATCTCCAGACTTTTTTTTGGATTTTTGAATGAATCATTTTTGTCCGTTTTATGGGACCTTGAAATTTTGGCCCCAATATTAAAGATAGGACTGAGAAATTTAAAAAAAAATAATTTTTCAAAAACTGCGTGATAAAAAATTTTTCTAAATCAGGCAGTCAATTTGGTACCGTCAATGTATAGTGCGAGCACCATTTTGATTGAATCACCGGAAGTGGGTCTAGTGGGCACGCTGTACTTTAACATAGGGTCTAATGGAGAATGGGCAAAATCGCCTGTGGAAGCTAAGTGGTTGCAGATAGAGATTAAGTTTGTATTCCTGACATATAGGAAATTATATATGACCTATATTTTGGCAGTGTTAAAGTTGACCTCAGATGCCCTTGAAAGGTCGAACTTGAGGTCAAACAAAATGTTACAATTTTCAAAGGCTTCTAGGCTTGAAAATATTGAAGACTGGGGACATATGTGTATTGAATAATAGGAAGTCATTTATGAACTTTCATTTGGTAGCCTTGAGTGACCTTCGAAGGTCAAACTTCACGTAGTGAAATTTCAATGACTTATATCACCAAAACTATTACAGATAGAGATTAGTTTTGTATAGTGGGCATATAGGAAGTCATGTATGAAGTTTCTTTGGGTGAACTTGAACTTGACTTTCAGTGATCTTCCTTGGCCAAACTTCACAGTGCAATTTCAATTACTTATATCAGCAAAATCGTTACAGAAAAAGTGTAGGTTTGTACTGGAGATGTATTGGAAGTCATACATAAGCTGTCATTTGATGGCCTTGAACTTGACCTTCGGCGACCTTCGAAGGTCAAACTTCACATAGTAAAATTTCAATGACTTCTACCACCAAAACTATTACAGATGGAGATTAGTTTTGTATTGTGGGCACATAGGAAGTCATATATGAAGTTTCTTTGGGTGACCTTGAACTTGACCTTCAGTGACCTTCAACGGCGAAACTATAGAGAGAGATTTCATTGACTTATATCAGCTAAATCGTTACAGATAGTGTAGGTTTGTATTGGAGACATATAGGAAGTCATATATGAACTTTTATTTGGTGACCTTCATATTGATCTTCGAAGGTCAGACTTGACATAGTGAAAATTCGATGACTTCTATCACTTAAAAGGTCACAGATGGAGCCTAGGTTTGTGTAACTGACATCTAGGAAGTCACATATGAACTTTCATTTGGTAACATTCAACTTCACTGTTGGTGACCTTTGAAGGTCAAACTTTACATAATACAATTACAATGACTTGTATTGCCAAAATGGTCACAGATGCAGCCTAAGTTTGTGTTAGAGACATAGGAAGTCATATATGAACTTTCATTTGATGACCTTCGTATTGACCTTCAAAGGTCAAATGTGACCTAGTGAAAATGCAATGACTTGCATCACTGAAATGGTCACAGGTGGAGCCTAGGTTTTTGTTTCTAACATTTAGGAAGTCACATGAAATTTCATTTGGTGACATTCAACTTGACTGTCAGTGACCTTTGAGGGTCAAACTAGACAGTGAAATTATGACGACTTGTATCACCAAAATGGTCACTGATTGAGCCAAGGTTTGTATAATTTAGAAAGTCATATATTAAGTCCATTTGCTGACTTCAACTTGACCTTCTGTGACCTTTAAAAGTCACAATTTTCTGGACTTGAATATTAATTCCAATACTAGGATAGATTCAGCTTCTAAACCTGCAACTGCAATCGTAGACGGCTTGCATTAGCCTTATTAAAAAAAGGTCCCGCATTGCCTTAATCAGTAGCTTACGCTTCAGTTTCGTGCTGAGGTTATATCAGCTTTTAACTTGCAGCTTGGGATCTCATTTTCATAGTCGTGATAGAGTGTACTATTAACCATCCGTCTTCAGCGTGCAGCACTATTTAAACACAGCAGATGCATGGTTGATGGAAGGATTTGAAGGGCATGTAATCAAGCCGATAACATTTATACGCACAATTTATCTACAGCATGTGCCTCACCTGTACTTTATATTTTTACAAAATTTAATCTCGGGAAAATTCTGTATTATTGACTGTATATTATTTGCATATTCACGTGCGCAAAAGCATTAAAGCAAACCAATGTACATTTACAGTAATGGTTCAGGGGTAAAGTTCCCAAAAGCTTAGTTTGACCCAGACTGTGGAAGTAGTTAAAAGAGTTAGCAACTCGCTACATCTTTGGGAAACATACCCCAGCTCAGTAAATTGCAGGACGGTGGCCCACAGTCTGTTACAATCTTCTTGAGTTGCTTAGCTACAACAGCAGCTAAAGACGATGTGTTATTCACCATCAGATTTTTTTAGAGTAGGCCACGGCAACGAATCAAGGACACACATTGATTTCCTTCATTAGCCATTGTAATATTTCCGTCGTCGCTGGTGTGATTCACTTGTGAGTTGAGTCCGAAGTGAGACTCGTGGCTACCTTCTATGGTTGGATTCATTACTCCAGGCTCTGGGCTCCAAAATTCTATTAGCCAATGAGGTCAGACCACACAAAAAATCCCGCCCACACGAGAGGATTGTGATAGAATTGCAAACAAAAAAAATCAAGAAGCGTAAACGAGAGAGCTGGGAGCGTAACCGCAAATCTGATAATTGCGAAAGCAGCAGAGGGTACTGTAAACGAAAGAACAATTTATCAAGCAACTAAAAGACTAAAGGTTTACTCCATCATAAAAATAATTTGTTCGCAAGTTATAAGTTTTACCATTTAGGTAACTTTTTTCTTCAGTGAGTTATATTCTCTCTCAATTTTGAAATTTTTTGTTTGATATCCAAAAAGTTTTGTTCGATAATTTTGACACAGATCTGATTCCATATATGCCACTTCTCTCGGCCACGTCACTGAAAGAATTTATAAATCTATAATCGCTTAATCTGACATAGCGATCTTTAAAACAGGCAAAAACATCGTATAGTCTGATCCCGGCAAAAGGTAAACACAAATCGCGGCTTTCTAACCGACTGACTGGCCGTCTGCTTGAATTTTTTGCATAAATTACGAATGATACGATGGATACGAAGGGACAGGTAAATAGAATTTAACAGTATTACGTCAGTTATGAAGGTAGGATCAGAACAAGCTGAAGGAAATAAAGCATGTTGAACGTCAGCGCAAAAACTTCGATAAATCGGTAAGCACTGCGCGGTACAATGCTTGGATATTTAGTGTATATGACCAATGTGCTTATTTTACATTCGTACCTGACCGGACATCTGTCCATCGTTCGAACATGAATTTCAGTTACGAGCATGGTCATGAATGCAGGTTTTAGTAGATTTCCGCCAACATTGCTCAGTTTAATTTATTGGCAGAAAAATAAAATTTTTTGCAGGTGTTGTGCTATTTTTCCACTCCCTACCAAAATTCCACTCCCCCTCTGGTGAACGCGCTTTCGCTATACGCTACTACCGACTTCGCTGGCATAAACGGCGTCAAGGATTGGTTTTGACAAGGATTGCTTTTGTAATGTGATGCTAACACGATAATTCAAAGAAATATGCAAATAAATAAAGATCTCCCGTAAAACCTATTGGCGGGCTATTTGTACCGCTTTCAATCATGCTGACGTCAGTTCTATCATAGCAAACATAACTTCCGTGGTGGAATTTACGCATCCATGAAATGAGGCTTATTTATCTAAAGGTATCGCTTTTGAATATTTAACAGAACAAACCAAATTTTATTTACGTTTAAATGACGGAAGCATGACATTACAAAGGGGAAAGCCCCTACACTGTTATAAACTTCTTTATTTTATTTTATTTTAACTGTTGGTGTAAGGGTTAGTACTTACAGCCCCTCCCCTTCCACATTCTTGTGCTGCCACCTGAATGGGCTCCACCTGTGGCCCATTATGCTAGGTTTACGTTATGTTCCCGGTGGCCACGGCTATCACGTTTCAGGCCACCGTGGACAAAACGGAATGGACGTGAGACAACGTGGGGGGACGGGATGGGCAAACATGACAGGCCGTGATGCCATGGATGCCGGGCCAGATTTTTAAACTGTCAAAAAATTTGCCATGACAGTCACGGTGCGGAGGAGAAACCGGCCGCAGTGAAACGGGGTGAACGCAACAAAACGTGACAGTACGTTATAGGCCGTAACTAAACTTGGAGGTGGTCCGTAGTGGGACGGGAAGCATGCGTATTTCCCGGCATCACACGGTTCTTTCAAGTTTTGTCCCATTTTACCACGTTTTGTCATGGTTCTCACGGCAAGCTAGGGTGTATAGTAGCCGTTTCGTTGCGTTCAATCACGGCGCGTCCCGGCATGTGACGGTTTGTGGGCCCGGCGCGCTACGGTGCGTTGCGTTCTACTACGGTCTGACACGGCGCGCACGGTCTGGGAGGGAGTATATAAAAGCTGGGCTCGGCGGGGGAGCTTCATTCAAGTCTGAGCAATCGACGACACAACATCTTTGATAGATTACTGCCTTCTTTTTATACCGTGGGCACAAACGTGCTCCAAAGCTGCCGGGCGTCCATGTTTCATCCGTAGAAAGCCTTGACAGAACGTGAAAAACGTGTCAGACCTTGATCAGAACGTGAGAAACGTGAGGGACCCCATCAGAAAGTGACGGGCTTGGAGGGAACTTACTGGCATCCGTGGTAGACTGCAGGCCGAACCATAGCGCAGCTTGGAGCCTCCGGGACTCAGCAGCCCCTTTCCCCCCTCGGCCCATCACGGAATAGACCATTAGAAAACTTGCCAAGGCTTGAATACAGGGAAGAAAATGGCCAAAATCCCAGGGCGCACTGCGTTTCAGGCAAACGGGGCTGCCCTGGCCGTCGGGAACATAATGTAAACCTAGCATTAGGCTGGAGGGTTCTGAAGAGTATTTAGGGCTGGCAGGTGCCAGTCCTATTTGCTTTGCATTCACTCCCCACAACAGGTCTGTGACAATGTTAGCAGTCACTGCTCCCTTGTGTTTGTTTTATTTGGAACCTTGATTCCTTTTTGTTTGTCATTTACGTTTTATTATTAAACCCTTTCCTTCTCCCCCAGCCTTGGCATCTGAGTCTGCTTTTTATTAGGCCCTTGGTCCTAGAGCTCACCGGATTGCCATTAGGCTGGAACGAATGAAGGTAATTTTGGTGACTAGTACGTGGTTTCGTCCGTTTACATTTTCCAATCAGACAGCTGTCTATTTTTTACAGCGAGTTGCGTGACTGTGCTGCAAAAACAGGTGTACATACTTGTCGCCGAAATTACCTTAATTCAAAGAACCCCATATACAATGGATATGAACTAGGTAGAATAATATTACGCAAGACTAACACAGACCAGGAGATGCTGGAGCTAAGAACACAGGAAATCTTTTTTACGCAAGAAATAACAAGACCAGGCAATGCAGGAGCTGGAAACACAGAAGTACCTATGGCGACGCCTAGTGACCAACTGAACAGAACTGAGTGTTTAAATGGAAACAGAAACAGGTGAATGTAATGGTACTCAGGCGAGTTTAAATGAGGAAATGGAGACTTCATTGCAGATGGGGGTGTGGTCACTGCACGTCAGATAGCATACAGCATTGGAACAAAACTAGTTACACTGAACTGTCAAGAAACAGGTTCTGGGCAGTGTTAGTGTCATTTGCAGTACTGTACTGATCGGAGATATGGGACTGGGGCCAGTCATAAACTTAAGCCTGATTTAAACAAGCCAGGCTCATGCACGAACCCCAATTCCAATGAATTTGGGACGTTGTGTAGAACGCGAATAAAAACAGAATACAAAAAGCTGGGACAGGGGTATGTTTACCACTGTGTTACATCACCTTTCCTTTTAACAACATTCAATAAGCATTTGGGAACTGAGGACACTAATTGTAGAAGCTTTGTAGGTGGAATTCTTTCCCATTCTTGCTTGATGAATGACTTCAGTTGCACAACAGTTCGGGGTCTCCGTTTTCGTATGTGCGCTTCATAATGCGCCACACATTTTCAATGGGAGACAGGTCTGGACTGCAGGCA
Source organism: Gymnothorax javanicus (assembly GCA_029692085.1). Lineage (NCBI taxonomy): Eukaryota > Metazoa > Chordata > Actinopteri > Anguilliformes > Muraenidae > Gymnothorax > Gymnothorax javanicus. Next base: position 22,180,023 of record CM056202.1, read on the forward strand.
GGCCAGTTTATTACCCGTTCTCTTTTACTGTGAAGTCACGCTGTTGTAACATGCGCTGAATGTGGCTTGGCATTGTCTTGCTGAAATAAGCAGGGACGTCCCTGAAAAAGACGTCGCTTGGATGGCAGCATATGTTGCTCCAAAACCTGTATGTACCTCTCAGGATTAATGGTGCCTTCACAGATGCGCAAGTTACCCATGCCATGGGCACTAACACATCCCCATACCATCACAGATGCTGGTTTTTGAACTTTGCGCTGATAACAATCTGGATGGTGCTTTTCCACTTTAGCCCGGAGGGTATGATGTCCATGATTTCCAAAAACAATTTGAAATGTGGACTCGTCAGACCACAGCACACTTTTCCACTTTGCGTCGGTCCATCTCAGATGAGCTCGGGCCAAGAGAAGCTGGCGGCGTTTCTGGGTGTTGTTGATATATGGCTCTCGCTTTGCATGGTAGAGTTTTAACTTGCACTTGTAGATGTAGCGACAAACTGTTAACTGACAATGGTTTTCCGAAGTGTTCCTGAGCCCAGATGGTAATATCCTTTACTGAAATGATGTCGGTTTTTAATGCAGTGCTGCCTGAGGGACCGACGGTCACAGGCATTTACTGTTGGTTTTCGGCCTTGCCGCTTACGTGCAGAGATTTCTCCAGATTCTCTGAATCTTCTGATGATATTATGGACTGTAGATGATGAAATCCCTAAATTTCTTGCAATTGCACATTGAGAAACATTGTTCTTAAACTGTTGGACTATTAGCTCACACAGTTGTTCACAAAGTGGTGAACCTCACCCCATCCTTGCTTGTGAACAACTGAGCCTTTCGGGGATGGTCCTTTAATACCTAATCATGACACTCACCTGTTTCCAATTAACCTGTTCACCGGTGCAATGTTGCAAACAGGTGTTTTTTGAGCATTCCTCAACTTTCCCAGTCTTTTGTTGCCCCTGTCCCAGCTTTTTGGAACGTGTTGCAGGCATCAAATTCAAAATGAGTGAATATTTCCAAAAAATAAATAAATAAATAAAGTTTATCAGTTTGATCATTAAATATCTTGTACAAATGAAAGAACAGACTGGAGCACTCAAATCACTTGCATCAGCTTATTGAGATGCCAAGACTAACGTTTCGACGCACAGCGTCTTCCTCAGAGTCAAACTAGTATTGGTAAAGTTGGGACAGTTAAATAACTTCCTCCACACAGAGAATGACTTCCTATTGGAAAAGAGTTAAGTTGGGAGGTATCCATAATGAACCAATACTGTGATAGCGCTCAGTGAGTGGGTGTAATCTTAAATACCATCATTTCCTCCCATTAACACAAATTTCAGCCATCATGTATATACAGGACATAAATTATACATATATACATTTACAGAAAACAGGAAAGATTTAATTCTTCATTCAATCCATGTGGTTCCACAGTGTTCAATGTGTAAATCCAATATGCTTCTCTTTTGAGCAGTCTGTTAATAATATCCCCACCCCTCTGGGAGGGAACAATTTTCTCAATACCCCAAAATTTAAGAGATGCTGCAGAACCATGATTTGCTTGGGCATAGTGCTTTGCTATTGCGTAGTCCATATTCTGATTACGAATAGCAGCCTTGTGTTCAGCAATGCGGAGTTTGAGGACACGTTTTGTTTGGCCTACGTAGACCAACCTACACGGACATTTGAGAATGTAAATGACATGTGTTGTGTTACAGTTTATAAATGAATTAATTTTGTATTTCATGCCTGTATGTGGATGAGAAAAATATTTCGAATCCGAGGAATTGGAGCAGTGAGTGCAGTGCCCACATCTATAGAAACCTATCGGTGGGGGGAGCAGCCATGTAGATTTAGGGGAGGGCATTACAGAATGCACCAATCTGTCCTTAAGCTAACGAGATCTTCTGAAGGAGATTAAGGGAGGCTCGGCGCATATTTGTTTGAGGGCTGGGTCACTCTGTAAAACATGCCAATGTTTCTTAATAATATATTTGATTTCACCCGCTATGGGGGAATACTCAGTGGAAAAACAAACCCGTGTTGATGACGAGCGTCAAGTCTTGTTCAGGAGGCGGGCCCGAGGGGTGCGCATCGCCCTCTGGTAGGCTGACGTGATATCCTTTTCCACGTAACCTCGTTCACGGAAGCGCTCAGACATCTCTACTGCCTTGCGCTCAAACTCCTTATTTCTGCTGCAGTTCCTTTTCAAATGCAAAAATTGTCCAATGGGAATATTTTTAATAAGTTGTTTGGGGTGATTGCTATCCGCTCGCAAAAGAGTGTTTCTACTTAATGGTTTGCGGTAAATGGTTCTTTCTAAACCCCCTTGGTAATTTTTATAAATTGTCAAATCAAGAACATGCACTTTTTCCAAGGATTCCTCAATCGTAAACCTTAAATATTGTGTAGTAGAGTTTATATAGTCTGCAAAGCCCTTTAATTCTTCCGAAGTGCTAGTCCAAACCAATAAGATATCGTCAATGTATCTCTTCCAAAGTGAAATTTTCGCGAAAAATGGGTTATTAGTTGGATTGTGGATACACTTCTCCTCCCAGAGCCCCATGACTAAACATGCAAAAGACGGAGCAAATGAACTGCCCATGCTTATACCTCGCTTCTGTAGGTAGTAGGACCCCGCATATTGAAAATAATTACGGGTTAAAATAAATTCCGCAAGCGTTACTAGGAACTCGCGAGGTGGTAGAATTGCGGTAGGTCTTGATTTAAAATAATGTGACATTGCTTCAATGCCTTCAGAGTGAGGTATACAAGTGTACAAACTTTGAACATCACATGTAACCAAAATAAAGTCCACATCACATCTAAAGGAGTCCAACACTTTCAAAATGTCCGTCGTATCTCCAAGGTAGGACGGAAGGCTGAAAACATATTTTTTAAGGAAAAATTCCAAATACTGTGACAAGGGTTCAGTGAGACAACCAATACTTGATACAATTGGTCTAAGAGGTGGATTAGTAAGTGATTTATGTATTTTTGGCAGCCCATAAAACACGGGACAAATAGGATGTTGTACAGTTAAAAAATCTTTTTCTTTTTCTGTAATCCACCCTCTTGTGAGCCCTGCCTCCAGAATCTGATCAATATCAGCCTTAAATTCATCAATGGGATTATCAGTGAGGGGAGTATAACAGTTGTGATTACTCAGCTGGGGTTTGATACCATCATCATATTGGTTCATACCCATCACGAAAATTGAGCCACCTTTATCAGCTGAACGAATAACAATGTCTTTTCTCTTTTCCAATTCATTTAGGCATTTTACTTCAGAGACAGACAGATTCATTTTCATTAGTTTAGACTTTTTACAAATTGCTGACAAATCATTTTCAACCAGGTGACTAAATGTAATGATTGAGGAATTCAGATTCGAATGGGGAACGAAACGTGATTTCTTTTTAAACAGAGTGGTTTCTCTGGTTGGCTGGTTGGCTACCCCAGGATCTGAATTTCTCAGTACCACATCTCCATTGGACACGACACCATGTTTTGAAGAGAAAAAATATTTCAGCTGGAGAGAGCGAAAAAATCTAAATGTGTCCACTTTTAATTTAAATGGATCTGCCCTGTTAGTGGGACATACCTTTACTCAAGACCTTAGTCTCTCCATCGCTTAAATTCAGTCCTGAGATGTTGATTGCAGTCTGTTTCGATTCCGTTGGGAGCGTCTCGGGAGCTCGGGAAAAAGCTCGCCTCCGCCCCCTCGTCCCCCTCCTCGTCCCCCTCCTCGTCTTCCTTGCCGTGGAGGCCTGGCATTGGGCAAAAAACCTCTGGTGCTACGTTGACTGTCGGCATCACTCGTCAGGGAGGATTCCGATTCGCTTAACGAGGTAGAAAGATTGTCACGGGGTTTAGGTTGTCCGGCCGGGCGGCATATCCAAAAATTTTTCCTTTCATTTTTCCAATCATAGATTGGATTGTCAGCAATTTGTAAAAATTCTAAACTAGGTTTGAAAAGGAATTGCAGCAGAAATGAGGAGTTTGAGCGCAAGGCAGTAGAGATGTCTGAGCGCTTCCGTGAAAGAGGTTACGTGGAAAAGGATATCACGTCAGCCTACCAGAGGGCGATGCGCACCCCTCGGGCCCGCCTCCTGAACAAGACTTGACGCTCGTCATCAACACGGGTTTGTTTTTCCACTGAGTATTCCCCCATAGCGGGTGAAATCAAATATATTATTAAGAAACATTGGCATGTTTTACAGAGTGACCCAGCCCTCAAACAAATATGCGCCGAGCCTCCCTTAATCTCCTTCAGAAGATCTCGTTAGCTTAAGGACGGATTGGTGCATTCTGTAATGCCCTCCCCTAAATCTACATGGCTGCCCCCCCCACCGATAGGTTTCTATAGATGTGGGCACTGCACTCACTGCTCCAATTCCTCGGATTCGAAATATTTTTCTCATCCACATACAGGCATGAAATACAAAATTAATTCATTTATAAACTGTAACACAACACATGTCATTTACATTCTCAAATGTCCGTGTGGGTTGGTCTACGTAGGCCAAACAAAACGTGTCCTCAAACTCCGCATTGCCGAACACAAGGCTGCTATTCGTAATCAGAATATGGACTACGCAATAGCAAAGCACTATCCCCAAGCAAATCATGGTTCTGCAGCATCTCTTAAATTTTGGGGTATTGAGAAAATTGTTCCCTCCCAGAGGGGTGGGGATATTATTAACAGACTGCTCAAAAGAGAAGCATATTGGATTTACACATTGAACACTGTGGAACCACATGGATTGAATGAAGAATTAAATCTTTCCTGTTTTCTGTAAATGTATATATGTATAATTTATGTCCTGTATATACATGATGGCTGAAATTTGTGTTAATGGGAGGAAATGATGGTATTTAAGATTACACCCACTCACTGAGCGCTATCACAGTATTGGTTCATTATGGATACCTCCCAACTTAACTCTTTTCCAATAGGAAGTCATTCTCTGTGTGGAGGAAGTTATTTAACTGTCCCAACTTTACCAATACTAGTTTGACTCTGAGGAAGACGCTGTGCGTCGAAACGTTAGTCTTGGCATCTCAATAAGCTGATGCAAGTGATTTGAGTGCTCCAGTCTGTTCCTTCATTTGTTCTGAATTTGTCCTTTTCTGTGAGCACCGACCTCTGGCAAGAGAGGGGCTGAAGCGCAAGGGGTTCCTTTATGAAATATCTTGTCTTTATAGTGTACTCAATTGAATATAGGTTGAAAAAGATTTGCAAATCATTGTGTTCTGTTTTTATTCACGTTTTATACAATGTCCCAACTTCATTGGAATTGGGGTTTGTACATAACTATTGCTAAAATAATCTTAGCCAATGTTTTTATTGTGGCCCTTTTGAAGCTTCATTTTGGAATTAAGCACCATTCCACACTTAAAAAATTATGACATTTCTTGGGAGCTTATAGCATCTCAAAGTGAAATAAATCAATATATTCTATTTGGCCAGATATCAAATACAGGAGAAACAACGTGTCTTTTCTTTCAGTACTGACTGGGGGAGAAAGCTTCATGACGCCATCACAACAGATCCCTGGATGAATAATCACATGTCACTCTTGGTACACGGTGAATGGCCACACCATAACGAGGCAGTTAATGTTTTCCTGTTCATGATCAGCCAGCTGGATAACAACTTGGTAGAAGAAACGTTTCGCAAGCTGAAAGAAGGTTTGTATAGAAGGCAAGCAATACATATAACCATGAAATGGATAGCTTAGCAATATATATATGTATGTGTGTAATAAATGAATAAATAAATAAAATATATATATATATATATATATATATATATAAGGGGTGGGAACGTGTACGAAAAATTCTAAACGTGTACACGTGGCCTATAATTGCGTGTACACGTGTCTTCAGAGTTTGTGGATTTTGACCGCTATACAACCGTTAGAGGGCACTGTCACCGTTCCAGTAACACAGTACACACGTCTATTAACGCAGTTATCAGCCAGATAACGTTTATTAAATCAATCGACAGTAACAGTGAATTTGTAGGTTGGTTACTCCAATACAAAATTACGGCCTACATCAGATAGGCATAAAATCACAACTAAATGAATAATGTTAAGCCCTTTCACAATTGTAAATGAATTAACTATAAACGAAAATCATCTTGACAAGCAAGAACATGGACATGAATGAATTCTAACAGTTTAGCTCTGCTTTTTTTTCACTGTCTTGATTATTGTACCTTGTTTTTGTACAATTTAATTTGTAAACTTAAACAGCAAACTGCATCCCTCGCTCACAGCGGGAGCTGCGTCTCACTATCGTTACGTTTCATAGCGTCATTAAAGTGAATTGTAATTGAGGAGATAAAGCAGCTGCTAATGTAAAACTGAATTGAGAAACACTTTTTTACAACTACAAAGCTAAAACAAACTGCGTTTTATGTGTTCTCATTCAAATAACAAAATGAATATGCTTTTCTTTTAACGAGCAGACGCGAGGATGACATTGTACATGCAGATATAGGCGGCCGACAGAACGTCCACCAAAAATGCAAAGAACACACAGTGAACAATGTGTGAGAAAAAAAATGAGCTATCAAAGAATCGCGTTTTAAAGCAACATAAAGAGGAATTGAGCGTGGAGACGATGGCTGCGTCCGAATAGTCTTTTTTGCTTAGGAAAGTTCCTAACTCCTAGAAAACTATCCGGAAGTATTTACGTGGCAATCATGATAAGAGTGTTTGGATTCTTTAAATGTAAAGGAAAGATGCTACAATGCTTCCTTATTTATCACCTTTAGCTTAGGGTACACTGAAGCATCATTTTTGAAAAGAAAGGCGGAAATACTATCCCGCAATCCCACGATGACCGTCTATCCGGCCAATCACGAAAACAAACAAACGTGACGGGCAGGGGGCGGGTGATCACTATGCCTAGTGTAAGTGCATTCGGATTCTCTTAGCGCGGTTCTCTTCATAAGCTGTAAAACAGTCCCCTTTACACCTTTCCTTTACCTCATGACGTTTTACACAGGTTAAAGAAAAGTGGTTAGGAATTAGACGATAGGACGTAATTTTTTTTTACTTTTCTGATGCAGCCGATGAGTGCGTGTACACGGTTAATGTGTTTTTAGAAACGTTTATGATTGACTAACCGTGTACACGTGTACACGTTTACAAGTTCAACCCCATATATATATATATATATATATATATATATATATATATATATATATATATATACACACACACACAGTGGTGCTTGAAAGTTTGTGAACCCTTTAGAATTTTCTAGATTTCTGCATAAATATGACCTAAAACATCATCAGATTTTCTCACAAGTCCTAGAAGTAGATAAAGAGAACCCAGTTAAACAAATGAGACAGAAGTATTCTATTTGGTCATTTATTTATTGAGGAAAATGATCCAATATTACATATCTGTGAGTAGCAAAAGTATGTGAACCTTTGCTTTCAGTATCTGGTGTGACCCCCTTGTGCAGCAATAACTGCAAGTAAACGTTTCCGGTAACTGTTGATCAGTCCTGCACATCGGCTTGGAGGAATTTTAGCCTGTTCCTTTGTACAGAACAGCTTCAACTCTGGGATGTTGGTGGGTTTCCTCACATGAACTGCTCGCTTCAGGTCCTTCCACAACCTTTCAATTGGATTAAGGTGAGGACTTTGACTTGGCCGTTCCAAAACATTAACTTTATTCTTCTTTAACCATTCTTTGGTAGAACGACTTGTGTGCTTAGGGTCATTGTCTTGTTGCATGGCCCACCATATCTTGAGATTCAGTTCATGGACAGATGTCCTGACATTTTCCTTTAGAATTCGCTGGTATAATTCAGAATTCATTGTTCCATCAATGATGGCAAGCCGTCCTGGCCCAGATGCAGCAAAACAGGCCCAAACCATGATACTACCACCATCATGTTTCACAGATGGGATAAGCTTCTTATGCTGGATTGCAGTGTTTTCCTTTCTCCAAACATAACGCTTCTCATTTAAACCAAAAAGTTCTATTTTGGTCTCATTCGTCCACAAAACATTTTTCCAATAGCCTTCTGGCTTGTCCACGTGATCTTTAGCAAACTGCTGATGAGCAGCAATGTTCTTTTTGGAGAGCAGTGGCTTTCTCCTTGCAACCCTGTCATGCACACCATTGTTCTTCAGTGTTCTCCTGATGGTGGACTCATGAACATGAACATTAGCCAATGTGAGAGAGGCCTTCAGTTGCTTAGAAGTTACCTTGGGGTCCTTTGTGACCTCGCTGAATATTACACGCCTTGCTCTTGGAGTGATCTTTGTTGGTCGACCACTCCTGGGGAGGGTAACAATGGTCTTGAATTTCCTCCATATGTACACAATCTGTCTGACTGTGGATTGGTGGAGTCCAAACTCTTTAGAGATGGTTTTGTAACCTTTTCCAGCCTGATGAGCATTAACAACGCTTTTTCTGAGGTCCTCAGAAATCTCCTTTGTTTGTGCCATGATACACTTCCACAAACATGTGTTGTGAAGATCAGACTTTGATAGATCCCTGGTCTTTAAATAAAACAGGGTGCCCACTCACACCTGATTGTCATCCCATTGATAGAAAACACCTGACTCTAATTTCACCTTCAAATTAATCACTAATCCTAGAGGCTCACATACTTTTGCCCCTCACAGATATGTAATATTGGATCATTTTCCTCAATAAATAAATGACCAAGTATAATATTTTTGTCTCATTTGTTTAACTGGGTCTTCTTTATCTACTTTTAGGACTTGTGTGAAAATCCGCTGTTTTAGGTCATATTTGTGCAGAAATACAGAATATTTTAAAGGGTTCACAAACTTTCCAAGCGCCACTATATATATATATATATATAATCATATGGGTCAATCCAAGAAATGATGTTTGGGCCTACTTTAGGGTCATTTTGACCTCAGAGAGCTATAGAAAAAAACATAATGCACCATTCTTCCTGTTTCTAGTCTCATTTGAAAGAAAACATCCAGGGCTTCAAAAGAAGGGTAAATTTGCGTATGTTGGCCCATAATTTCGCGAGTCATTGAACCCCAATGTGAAAAACTTGCCCAAAATTGGCATTTTTGGGCCATTTTCACCGCATTCCAAGCCATGTATTGTCAAGCCAAATAGTGCTAGACCACCATAAACTTATTTTTTCCTTAGTGGGGGGTCATATCTAACATTTCCATGTGGTTTAGCCATTTCATGACCTTTTTTTTTTTTTTTTTTTTTTAATTTAAGTGGCATATTTTCGTTCCTCTGCTGTAGTCAGCAATTATTCAATCAACGAGTATGTAGATTCTGGCGCGGAACTGAAGCCCTTGTGCACGGAGGAGTTGGAAGCAATGGAATTGCATTAAGACGTTTCAAATTATGTTATTTCATTAAACGATCGGGAAACACATGCATTGCTTCCAACCACTGAGTAAAGAAAAGCGTGTGAAGTCCGGAGTCGTAATCTGTATGCGTTGTAAATGAAAACTGACCACACTTGTTAATGTTAACAGCTGGGGCAAGGAGTCGCTTGATGTCATGAAAAAAGAGTTAAATTTTATTTTCAAAGGCATGGTAGAAACCCTAGATGGGCCAGATATGTGTATTTATGCCCTTAATTTAATAGTAGAACATGTTTTGTGTATGTAGGAGTGATATGGATACAATCCAATGATGTATGGTGGTGCTGAGGTGGACCTTAGAAAATGTTGTCAGAGGTGAAACGCGAGTGAGGAATGAGAGGTTTTCCGAGAGTCAATGCAGGGCCTGACTGAGCTGTTTAAGTAATTTATGGATGGCAAAGGGTAACTGTTTTGTATAATAGACACACTGTAGGCAAAGTACAGTGATTTTGAAGAGTATCTGATGAGTTTTGAGGAAATGAGGGTAAAGTTAAGAATGTGTAAATTTTTCCAACTTTTACCTTTTGCACTATATATTCGATGACTCATAATTATACCCCCGCTACGACGTAGTCGGGGTATAGCGCTCCGCCCGTCCGTCCGTCCGTGCGTTTGTGCGTGCGTGCGTGCGTCCGGAATCATTTCCGGAGCATAACTCAAAAACTATACCATCTATAAACTTCAAATTTGGTATGGATATCACCCTTAGGGTGCCATTGTGCCTTTTGGGGGTTTCAGTTCTGAAGTGCCCAAAATTTTGAAATTTTCACCAAAAACGGCCCAAATTTTGGACTTAGATTCATTTCCGGAGCATATGTCAAAAACTATAGCACATACAAGCTTCAAATTTGGTATGGATATTACCCTTAGGGTGCCTTTGTGCCTTTTGGGGGTTTCAGTTCTGAAGTGCCCAAAATTATTGAAATTTTCACCAAAAACGGCCCAAATTTTGGACTTAGTTTCGTTTCCAGAGCATATGTCAAAAACTATGGCACATACAAACTTCAAATTTGGTATGGATATTACCCTTAGGGTGCCATTGTGCCTTTTGGGGGTTTCAGTTCTGAAGTGCCCAAAATTTTTGAAATTTTCACCAAAAATTGCCCAAATTTTGGACTTAGATTCGTTTCCGGAGCATATGTCAAAAACTATTGCACATACAAACTTCAAATTTGGTATGGATATTACCCTTAGGGTGCCATTGTGCCTTTTGGGGGTTTCAGTTCTGAAGTGCCCAAAATTTTTGAAATTTTCACCAAAAACGGCCCAAATTTTGGACTTAGATTCGTTTCCGGAGCATAACTCAAATACTATAGCACATACAAACTTCAAATTTGGTATGGATCTTACCCTTAGGGTGCCATTGTGCCTTTTGGGGGTTTCAGTTCTGAAGTGCCCAAAATTTTTGAAATTTTCACCAAAAACGGCCCAAATTTTGGACTTAGTTTCGTTTCCGGAGCATATGTCAAAAACTATAGCACATACAAACTTCAAATTTGGTATGGATATTACCCTTAGGGTGCCATTGTGCCTTTAGGGGGTTTCAGTTCTGAAGTGCACAAAATTTTTGCAATTTTCACCACAAAACGGCCCAAATTTGGAACTTTGTCTCACTGTATCACTTACAAACTTTAGAATTGGTATACATCTTACCCTCATGCTGGTATTTTTCTTTTGTGGGTTCCAATTACTAGTGCCCAAAATTTCTGTGATTTACACCAAAAACAACCACATTTTCAGACTCATTTTCCCCAGAATAACTACAAAACTATGACACTTGCAACCTTTAAATTTAGTATGCAACAATCACTTATATTGGCATTTCTGAAAATTGGCCAAAACATGCCTAAATTTGCAACTTTATTTTCATTTCCTATTCTACTGCGAAGAAAGACTTGTTATAACTTCAACCTTTGCAAGTTTTTAACACTTTCCTTGTGACTTATACAAACATTTGCTGTGAGACTCGGACTTCAACATTCTACATGATAGGTAAGATTTTACTGCTATTTTGTTTTGTTTCAAAGGTGGCAACATTTTTCAGAAAGATGTTTTTCATTTGCACTGGCTAGCTACTTCACATTCTAGTTCATGATATCACACAATCCAAAATTTATTTTAAATTAAAATTATTATTTATTGATACATTCTTCTTCTTTCTGGAATGTGTTTCAAAACAAGGAAAAGCAAAGTAATGACAGCTGAGAATGTGTACCTAAACTTTTGTTCATTTTTTAAGATATGCTTAAACTGATAGTGCTATTATCTACGTTTTAAGTAGTGATTGCAAATTTTTGTCAATTCAAATGTACAATGTTTCACTGGCCACTTTTGGGTGTATATTTTCAAATATATATATCATTTTTTTCTACAGTAATCATATTGTTGCAATTACCATGGACACATGATTGCCCATGTGATGCTCATAGAATACATATCTCTCAAACTTAGCTTGGTAGCTTCATCACACTTCATACACACATCAACTAAACTCCCCAAGTTGGCATTTTTGGTAATAGACCTGTATATACGACTGCATATTGTATTTCCATTGATTTGTCTTTTGCTACTGAAGTTTATTGAGCGAAAAATGGGGACCGGGGGTATGTGAGCTTTGCTCGCTTCTACACTTGTTCTATAAATTTTCAACCCTGGTTTTTGATTTTATTAGTACACTTAAAGTAACATACTGTAGTAGTTTGTAAACAAAATTTGGTGTAGATATGACAATTATTAATTGTACTTTTGATGTTGCATTTAATTTCATCACTCATGTTTCATGCGTTTCGGAAGGTATTACGGCACGTGCCATAAAAACTGACCCGTTAGGAGTTGGTGACTTGAATGAACCATTCCATAAAGCCAAGATATAGGGCTATCAATAAAATAAAGTGTTACTAAGTAATACTGAGTTTGTTATTTTCATCCCCCTGAGCATCATTTCTTGGATTGACCCATCTATATATATATATATATATATATATATATATATATATATGTGTGTGTGTGTGTGTGTAAAAGTATTCGCCCCCTTCCTGATTTCTTATTTTTTGCATATTTTTTACACTTAAATGTTTCAGATCATCAAACGAATTTCAATATTAGACAGAGATAACCCGAGTAAATACAAAATACAGTTTTTAAATGATGATTTCATTTATTAAGGGAAAAAAGCTATCCAAACCTACCTGGCCCTATGTGAAAAATTAATTTCCCCCTTTGTAAAATCATAAATTAACTGTGATTAACCACATTTTTGAGTACAATTTCGCGAGCCACACACAGGCCTGATTACTGCCAGACCTGTTGAATCAAGAAATCATTCAAATAGAACCTGTTTCACAAAGTGAAGTTGGCTAAAAGATCTCCAAAAGCAACACATCATGCCATAATCTAAAGAAATTCAAGAACAGATGAGATATCTATCAGTCTGGAAAGAGTTACAAAGCCATTTCTAAGGCTCTAGGACTCTAGCGAACCATGGTGAGAGCCATTATCCGCAAATGGAGAAAACTTGGAACAGTAATGAACCTTCCCAGGAGTGGCTGGCCTACCATAATTACTCCAAGAGCGCATCAACAACTCATCCAGGAGGTCACAAAAGAACCCAGAACAACATGTGAAGAACTGCAGGCCTCATTTGCCTCAGTTAAACTAAGTGTTCATGATTCAACAATAAGGATGAGACTGGGCGAAAATGGCATCCATGGCAGAGTTCCAAGGTGAAAACCACTGCTGACCAAAAAGAACACAAAGCCTTGTCTTATATTTACCAAAAAACATCTTGATGATCCCCAAGACTTTTGGGAAAATATTCTTTGGACTGACGAGACAAAAGTTGAACTTTTTGGAAGGTATGCGTACCGTTACATTTGGCATAAAACTAACACAGCATTTCATAAAAAGAACATCATACCAACAGTCAAACATGGTGGTGGTAGTGTGATGGTCTGGGGCTGCTTTGCTGCTTCAGGACCTGGACGACTTGCCGTAATGGATGGAACCATGAATTCTGCTCTCTACCAGAAAATCCTGAAGGAGAATGTCCGACCATCAGTTTGTGACCTAAAGCTCAAGCACACTTGGGTTATGCTGCAGGACAATGATCTGAAACACACCAGCAAATCCACCTCTGAATGGCTTAAAAAAACAAAATGATGGTTTTGGACTGGCCTAGTCAAAGTCCGTACTTAAATCCGATTGAGCTGCTGTCGCATGACCTTAAACAGGCCACTCATGCTTGAAAACCCTCCAATGTGGCTGAATTAAAACCATTCTGCAAAGAAGAGTGGGCCAGAATTCCTCCACAGCGATGTGAAAGACTCATTGCCAGTTATCACAAATGCTTGATTGCAGTTGTTGTTGTCAAGGGTGGCGCAACCACTTATTAGGTTTAGGGGGCAATTACTTTTTCACATTTGGCCAGCTAGGTTTGGATAGTTTTTTCCCACAATAAATGAAATCATCATTTAAAAACTGCATTTTGTATTTACTCGGGTTATCTTTGTCTAATATTAAAATTTGTTTGATCTGAAACATTTAAGTGTGACAATTATGCAAAAAAAAAGAAATCAGGGAGGGGGCAAATACTTTTTCACAGCACTGTACTTAGCGCCATTAAAAATGCAACAGTGAGGTATGTAATGTATTTGCAGCAAATTGAAGAATCGATTGTTATTGCTTTTCCAGTGAGGCACGAGTGGAAATAAAGAAAAGCGCAGGGTATTGTAATCCTGAGACGCGCCACATGAATGCGCCAAGCACTTCAGTAATAACAAACATTGAGCTGTTGGTGATGTGTACAGTGACACTTGACTTGTTGTTTTGGGTGTGGTCAATAGCCTACATAAAGTCAACAAAAAAAATGAAAAATGCGACTGCATCAAGAAAATGGAACGGCTTGTGGCACAGGAGAGAGAAAAAGAGCCATTATCATGTTAGGGGCAGAGCTCAGCCGCCAAGAGGTGGTGCGTCATTTGCACTGTCACCGTTCAACAATCAGTCGGCTGTCTATCCAAGAATGGAACACAGGCACTGTCACTGACCAACCCCGCTTAGGGCAGCCATGAGTGACTATGGTAGCTCAAGAGCGCAACATCTGGTTACAGCCTGTACTTGACAGATTCTGGACAGCAACCCAAACTGATCATGAGACGAGCGGTTCGAGACATCTGAGGGTGAGCACAAGTTCAGTTCGACGCCATCTATGTGAGCAACACATGCGTGTGCACAGCCTTTACAGAAAACCCAGTTTTTGCCCATTTACACATGGCTGCCCTTAGCGGGGTAGGTCAGTGACAGTCCCTGTTTTCCATTCTCAGACAGAAACAGGGAAGTAACGTGCCAAAAAAATTACATAGAGGGAAGTGCCCCTAGTCAGAAGTGAAGAGTTCCTACTCCTGTTGATGGGCAAAAAATGAGTTTTCTGTAGGGGCTGTGCGCACACGTGTTGCTCACATAGACGGAGTCGAACGATACTTGCGCTCACCCTGAATAGTCTTAGACCCCTCATCTCATGATCAGTTTGGGTTGCTGTCCAGAATCTGTCAAGTACAGGCTATAACCAGATGTGGCGGTCTTGAGCTACCATAGTCACTCGTGGCTGCCCTAAGTGGGGTCGGTCAGTGACAGTGCCCGTGTTCCATTCTCGGATAGACAGCCGACTGATTGTTGAATGGTCACAGTGCAAATGACGCATCACCTCTTGGCGGCTGAGACCTGCCCGTAACATGCCAATGGCTCTTTTTCTCTCTCCTCTGCCACAAGCCGTTCCATTTTCTTGATGCAGTAGCATTTTTTTTTTTTTTTTTTTTTGTTGGCTTTATGTATGCTAGTCTTGACCACACCCAAAAGAACAAGTCAAAGTGTCACTGTACACATCACAAACAGCTCAATGTTTTTTATTACTGAGGTGCTTGGCGCGTTCATGTGGTGCGCGTCAGGATTACAATACCACGCGCTTTTATTTATTTCCACTCGTGCCTCACTGGAAAAGCAATAAAAATCAATAGATTTTTCAATTTGCCACAAATACAGTACATTCCTCACCGTTGCGTTTTTAATGGCGCTAAGTATATATATATTCTGCAAAGTACATGATTCCGCCAATATATCATGTGAGTGAAGGAAGTTGCTGATATTATGGTAAATATCTTCTAAAATGCATCCTGTACAACATGTACTCATTAATTTTCTTCAGAATGCCACCTCACGATTTTAACACCTGAATCACAATATGGTTAATCAGTTTCAATTTAATTGCACAAAAACTATCATTCGGACATCACTCAATATTTATAAAATTAACAAAATTTAAACATGAAGCAGTTTACAAAACAAATCTCCTTTATCCATCCTACTGGGATAACGAGTTATCTTGTTTCTACCCCTTCCCCCATGTTAGCTGATTTTCTTAACATTGTTTAAGAAAAAACTTGTTTGTTTAATGATGTTGCCATCTGTATATGCATTTTTCAGGTATTCCTGACATCTACAACAACTTCAAGCACCAAAACTATCTTGGTCTTCCTCTGGACAGCGATGACATTTTGCTCAATGTTCGCACTGCACAGACAAAAGAAAAAATTCGATACCCACCCATTTTCTGGTCTTCAACATTCACCTACCAGGTCATATATGGTGAAGAAGTCGATGCTTTTATAAAAAACAAAGCTCAAGAACACGGATTTTTCAGTGGAAAAAGTCCACAAAACGTTGACTTTGGACCAAGCCCCTGTATCATCATTAAGACATCAATCGGTGATAAAGAACATGGAGCAGTTTCTTGCTGTCACTTAAGAAAAAAATACTTGGTTTCTTTCTCTCTCTGGATGTCTGACAGATTTTGAAGCATTGAAACAATCAATGTATTGAGGCTCTGCACTCATGCTTTTAATTTTCATACTTGAAAAACAAAATTAATATTACAGTTACCAGTGCAGAGATAAAACCTGTCCATGTCCACTCTTACTGAGGAATATTAGTGTTATTCCTCTTTAATAGTGTGTATCATTATGTATTTTGTAACTTGTTTGTGCCCTTAACAAAATTTCAACATGGTAGTGGTTTTTTTCTTATTTACAGTGACTCATTATGGTCTTTCTGGGGTTAACAATCCCTAATAAACTAAATATATCAGTAAAGTCCTCTGAAATCAATGAACAACTGTTTGTTTTTGCCGGAACATTATACCTAATGTTAAAATGCTATTAACCCCTGTCTGCAGATGTAGACACTCGCGGACATGGAACTGCAAATTTAAGCACGCAGTTACTGTACTCGATCAGTAGATAGCACCCCCGGATCAGTTATTGAATATTCACAAGCAAGCAAAGTTCGAACACGGTTTTGAATATGGGGAAGTTCACTCCACGCCCTGTTTTTCAAGAGTTGCATGAATTAAAGGGGACCTATTATGCTACATTTCCAAATTTATATTGGATCTTGGACTCCCCTAGAGTACTCCTCATCGTTCAAAGTCCAAAAAAGGGTCCTTATTTAGCTCATGCTGCCATCCTCAAAAAACCCCATTTGTAATCCTCTCTAGTCTCTGCCTGAAACGCCTCGTTGGGGCAGCTCTTCTGCTATGGCCCCCACTCCCTGTGTGCCCATTTTCTTCTTACTGGCCAGCTCTGTGGAGGGCAGATCTGGGCAGGACGAGGCAGCAGAACGCAGTTTTCCGGGTCTGCCTCCCCTGAGTGAAACTGAGACGCGTCTGCCATCTGATAAGGAATCGACGGGCAAATTCCGCAATCAAACGCAGTACATGTGTATAGATCTAATGAAATGAACTTGTTCTAATAAACACAACGGCGAAAGTCTGGCAGCTCAAGCTCGAATTTGCTACTATGGTGAGTACACCGGTGTTTCTACTCTATAGCTAGGATTGAGGGAAAGCTAGAATCCACCTCATATAGACACATTTGTAGAACGGGTCGACAAACCCAAATGTAGACCGGAGACTGTAGAAATCCGGTGGGTCTGAGTTCAGAGGGAAACATGGACAGTGAGGAGCAACAAAAAGTGGACCAACAGCTTATGGACTGCTTAGGTGTGTATTATAAGGACCTGCTTGTTCTTGTGAGCATAGCTGTGGTGTGTTGTTAGCGTGGAGTAACGAACAGCTTCTGCGCTGGTGTATGATGAAGGGGCGAAAGCTCCAGGCTAAACGGCCTTTTCGGAAATTGCCTGTGGTAATGGTTACTTATTGCGTCGGAATGACCAGCGTTTGCTCTCAGAAAATGGGCGCAATAAGCATTGGCTTTGCATTTACTTTGAATGTAATCTCTCGCGCGAAAAATTAGTTTCGCGTCCAGTGTGAAAGCTGCTTAACGTGCCCATAACGCATGTATTCAAGTCTTGGCATTGACTTTGAATCATTGACTTGAATGTAATCTGTCCCGCGAAAAATCGTTTCGCCTCCGATTTGAAAGCAGCTTTATGGATAGTAGCCTACGCGACAGCTAGAGAGAGCTCGGTTATGTTATGAACATAATACAGGTTTTGCAGACTGTAAGTTCTGTTAGCGCGCACAAGTTGCTTATGTGGAGCTAGCGAATCGATCACTTCTACAGGAAAGAATTTCCTATTTAATCTCTGCATTTTTCGGCTTTTTATTACCCACAACAATTTCTAAAGGGGTATGAAATTATGTCACGGTAGTGCAGAGAAATTCTTTGTTATACCAGACACATTAGAGCTTCTGCGTTTTGGGATTGCTTTCACGGTAGAATCGGAGAGCTGGCCCAGATATTTGCGATAGGGATCCGGCTGATCCCGGTCATGGATAAGTGAAGCGATCACAAGCAGCCGCTTCAACTGTTGTGGCTACAATCGGGCAACGTTATGATGAAACTGCCACATTGATGCTTACCGAAGTAACACAAGCATACCGATCAGAATTACTGCATATAAGTTAACCAGGAGCATTTTTAATTAGCACGGCGGCTCACAAACTAACATGCAGTAGCTGGTAACCGAGCGGTCATAACAACCAGAGACACAAACCCTTGCAATACAGGTTTTACAGACAGCAAGTTCCATTACCGTGGACAGTTGTACCAAGCATCCAAATTACAAACAAGTATTAAAAGTTAGCTTCAAATGAGGTTTATGTTCACACACCTTCTGTAGAATTTCCCCTGATATCACTCTTGCATATTTAGGACACAAACATTAGCAACAGTAACTTGGCTACGTTAGCCGCTGCGCTACAGCCACAATCAACTGGCTATCACATCAGGTTGGCTTATGCAGTAAAGCAACTTACAGCTTCTGGGTCTGTGAGTCACGGACAGTCGCAACCAATACAGGCTTTATCTTCAGTTATTTTACAAAGCCTGCGTTTGAGGCCGGTTGTTAGTGCTAACTATCGCTAGCGGTCCTGCTAGCCACCCGTAACACGTTAGCTTCACTTACATTATTTGCTGTTATATCATTACTTACAGCTTGTGGCTCCGAGCGCTTGATTAATGTAACTGCTTCAGGTTTGAGAAGCAGCTGAAACGCTTATCCTGTGTCGAATTATCCTTTATTGACAAAGCTGTCTTTGGTGAAATGCTGAGCACAAGCAGCTAACGTTCCCTTTTGCGTGGCTGTTTGCTGCCAGCAAACAAAAAAAGCTACCCACTGATTTCTGGTGGCATCGTCTTTTGGAAGAGAAATAGGTGTTTTTCTTCGCGTCCAAAAGTAAACAGACAAGCAGCTTTGGGAGAGATACTGACAAAACTGCGCCTCAAATGATCTGCCGTTCTTCTTTTGTATTTCCAAAAGTGTAGACGCTACTAAGGCATAGTGTGATCTGCCGTTGTTAGTGCCTGCTAGAATAGTTTCCGATGTGGGCAGGTCCAGCGCCGTGATTGGCTCTGGCTAGGTCTGTACTAATTGGACAGCACAACCTGACGTCAGGTTTTGCCCAGATCTCGCGAAGATCTCGGGAGGAGCTGTTCAGAGAGGAAATCACGTTCATGAAATCACGTTCTTGGATTACGGCAAAACCTCTGTATCTTATGTTTAGAAACTTTTCAGAGGTTGAGTATGGACAACCAACATTATAACATTACTAATATGTATTAAAAGAAGGATCAGCATAATAGGTCCCCTTTAAAGATGCTTGTCATGAAGGGGCTGAATAATTTTTAGCCTGCAGTAGTCATTAAAAGTGGCATTTTGTGTTCAATTTGGAGAAGCCACTTGTAATATTTGTTGTGTTGAGCCATTTAAATTGTTCTTGTTTGATTTGCTCATTGCAAACAGCTGAAAGTTTGTAAATTTTGCCAGTAAACCTAATTTGCAACAGGGGTTGAATAATTTTGATTGCAACTGTACATACCGTGCCATTTATACAATTTGGAATCACTGAAAACTTTCCTTGTTGAAAATCACAACTGTTTTCAACTCCATTAAATTGATCATAAATAAACTTCAGGCAGGGCACTTGCATCAAATGTAACTGTTTATTACAGCACGACATGCATTTGAGTTTGGCAGTGACTCTGCTTGAGCGATGCTCCGAAACAATCTGAGCAGGCATGACAGAAAGCTCCTGAGATCGCAAAACCCCAGCAGAGCATGAGATTCAGGAAGTTTACATTAATGTACAAAATGTGAAAGATGCTACTCGTGATGAACAATGATATTTATGAAGGAGGAGGCTGGGGAGGTGGGGGAGATGAGATGTAGATCTGTAGTACGCCAGAGTAGGAGCGGTGTAGAGGGAACAGAGCAGGAGAGATGCCTTGGTTATAAAAGTTTGCCGATTGGGTGGGAGATGCTGAAGTCAAGAATGATTGGACAGAATGGGTCTTGTGACTAAACCTGACTTCCTTGTCAGCCTGTACTAATGCTAAGCCCTCACTCTACACATTATTAATGTTGTTATTGTCTATTACAGCTGGAAATGCTGATTTTTACATGGGTACTTATATTTCCACTTGGGAAAAATAAAGCCCATTTTCAGCAACCATCACTCCTCTGTTACTATGACACATTGTGCTAGCTAATCCCAAGCAATCATCCTGAAAGGTTTATTCATCATTCGAAAACCAGTGTACATTGAGGTCGTTGCAAGTTATGTCGGTGGTTACATGATCCCCGAAGCAAAATGTACACAAAGGTTGATCTCAGCATAGTGAATATGGGGAAATCTTGTACTGCTGTTGCTTGCACCAATAATAATGCCATTCAGTCGTCTGGAAAATACGGCAAAATAAGTTTCCATCAATTTCCACGAAATAGTGAAGCCCTTTTGAAAGAGTGGCTTGTTAAATTAAGAAGAATTGACCGTGGACAGCCTTACAAACCAACAAAACATTCAGTTCTTTGCAGCACTTTGAGAAAAGCTGCTTCACGTACCAGAAGTTCACAAGTAAGTCAACGGTTTTGTTGCAATAAAAACTGGTTTTAAAGTGAAGATTTAAAGAAATTAGAGTTAAGGTTAATATTTGTATAGAATATATATTTAAGTCTGAACACCCCCATAACGGGGGCAATGAATTTGCATAATAAAGACAGCATGCTTCCTAATAGCAACCTCGTCATGCGGCATATCCTCTTAAAGCTAAGAAACTCGGCGAAAAGATCGTGATGACCGTTTTTACCTAAACCGAACACAATTCAAGTACCAAGCAAGTAAGTAAGCATCTAGCAAAAACATTAAATTAAATAAGATCAGTGCTCTATCGCAAGAATTTCTGCTGAATTTGTGCTATGCGTACAAACGATACCTCAAATGAAAAAGGACAGTCCGCAAATTCCAACGATATAAGCCTTGTCATTTTAAATTGTCACCATACTCCAAGAACAGCATGCATACACTTTAAATGCTACAGAGATGAGCAAAAAATGTTCTTACCTTTGATATTTTGTCATAAAAGCTGTTTGTGGGTAAATCTGCGCTTGCTATTGTTTTAGCCAGTCTATCTGAGAGTCCTCTCGCCATTATGCTATGCACTGGAAGACCTCAGCAGTATAATTATGAAGGTATTACTGGTGAAAAAGGTTTGAGCACCTGTAACAGTGGAATTTGTAGTTGTGTACAGTGATTTGTATGTGTATCAGTAAATTTGAGGTCACGTACTCTATGAGTTGTGTACTTGTAGATTTTTTTTCTCTCCACAAATACAACACTTACACATTCACAAATTCTTAATTACAGGTGCACAAATCTTATTTTACAAGTCACAGATTAAAAAACTGACACACTCACATTTTTGCTCCTATTGTTGCAGTATAGTTGGTGCAAAACTTATTTGTGCACCTGTATCAAACAATGTGAAGTTGTGGACAAAATTTGAATATGTGCAAATCTGAATGTGAATTTGTGCAATAAATGTTCAATGTATGTAAAATAATTTCTCACGAAAATATTTGTGTTCTTTTAAAACACAAATACAAATCAATAACTACAACTGCTCGAATCTTCCCCCACAAGTCACAGATTCTGTTTCCTTCAACTACAAATCGCGCCCCTCCATATGTGGTGAAAAAGGCGGGTGCTGATCTGAGATCGACTGATTCCACAGCCTATCAAAGGAGAGGGGCTTTTGTCTACATAGAGTTTCGAAGTCCCGCCCTTTTCGGTGATCCCCATGGGACCTTAAATCCGAAAAAAATTTACACGGTAGTCAATGGCGAGAGAAAAACTATTTTTTGATTCCGTTTGCATTACACCATGAATTACACATATGATGTTTGTTGATTTAAAAGACAATTTTGCAAGCCAATAAATTAGCAGTTTGTTGTAAAGATTGTGAGATATATTTAGTTTTGTGTGAGACCGCTCAGTTAACTACATCTCTCGTCTAGCACAAGTACGTCACCAACGCGAGCATGGCCGTCTGCTTGGCACACTTTTAGCTTATGTCCTCGTTGCTAGTAGCTATGACTGAAGCTACAGCTATTTGGAAGGAGAGATGACGAGTCGATTCAGTCAGAGCTAGCGTACGGGACCAGTGCTTGAAGTTTTTTGGCGAGCGTTAAAAGACTAGAATGCCAGCTGGCAAAAGTTATAACATAGCTAAGCATCAAAAACTATCTATTATTTTAGTTTTTGTCAGTTAACCAACTTGCGAGTTCAACAGGTATCTGTAAAAATGTATAAATTAATGCTGAAACAGACTTTAGAACTGCGTGCTAATCAGTTCCAGTCGCTGATGATTAGTTGAAAAATAACGTTCATTTCCAAAAATGTAGCGGTTATTTTACAAGGATTTTGATAACTGGTAGAGGCTGTAAATTTAGGGCTCTTGGGTAACTTGGCTCGCTAGTGTGTTCGCAATGAGAAATGCTGATACGTGCTGAAATAAAATAAGTTCCTCCAGGGTTAGCTAGTAATGGCCAATTTAAATAATGCTTGCTAATATTTGATTATTTTTTATCATACTTCTGAATAACTTGAGTGGGGCCCAATTTCAATATTTTGTCAGATACCACAAGTCTTATGCACACTTAGATCAGTGATAAATCCAGCTAAAGCCAATGTAAGCTGGTCAAGCAACTGCCAAGTCTGTATTGTCAGCGGGTCCATTGGCTTGCTGGACCAGGTTTACCTGCTTTATCCAAAAAGAGAATAGGTTTTACCGACAGGCTAGATGGAACAGTCATAAACCATCTTGGGACCCAAACTGGAATTTTAAGCTGGGTTGTCATCAATTTGCATAATGTGTTATGGCCCCTTATGTTATGTCTATCCATTCCTCTGTAGTTTGTTTGAGACGTACAGTTTCAGCTGTCAGTAGAGCTCTCACCCATATCCAATGGTGCATAATTTGCCTGTTGTCAGCATGCATACTATTCAGGCACAGCATACTTTAAACCTTACTAACACAAACTGGTACATATGTCCTGCCCATCTTTATATTACTGCTCACTCAATCGGTTATGTAAAGTTAACAAATGGGAATTTTCTTTTTCTGATAATGTGTATGGGAGATGACACGACATCGTCGAGCACTGCCTGAGATTGTGCACGCGGGCAGTTCAAGCATTGCCATGCTGCCTTGTTGGCAATTTTTGTCTTGTGGGAGGTCAGCTTCACAAAATGAAGAGTTCCATTGGAGGAAGGCTGGCACTTCCAAGGTCATCCAACTGATTCCCACATCATGAGAAGACATGGAGCCCCCTGGTCACAGACACCGCCACAGACTTTTGGACTCCCAATTTATTACTACTAAACTGTATTGGTCATTTACATGACTCAATGAAACACACAACTCTGTCATACAATAAATTTAATTGATTTGTATTTATGCAAGAATTATGAGCATTGATTAGCAGCTGGACATGCAGGAACAGGACATACTGATGGAGCTGGGAAAAGAGAATAAAGAAAATAGATTAATTTTCAAATCAAAGCACATTGCAGTTCCTACAGTTACTGAATTGAGGAAAGATGAGTTCACATGACTTCTGCCAAATGTCACAATCAATACATCGACTGCTTGAAGCACAAAAAGGTTAAGGGCATTTTTTTAAGTTTTGAGAAAACGCAATGTAAAACTTAAAAACAATGTGAAAAATATGATTTGCATCCAACCCCTAGTTACAGCAAAGAATGTATTGAACAGTTTTGTGCACCGAGCAGTCGTCATGTGGCTATATGTAGGCTGTGGTTCTGAGGTGCATTGAGCCTTTAAGGTTAATAAAATGTATGCGCATCAAATACGTACAGTTGTAATCAGGTTTCCAGAGCCGTTTGGTTTAGGGTACAAGTTCCTCAATGTCTCAGTCACTGGTGAGGAAAAACGAGAAAACAAGATCAGCAACTGTACTTTAAACACTTCGCCTGGGTCCTCCCAAGCAGACTCATTCATTTACTACTCTTAATTATCAAACTACAATCTTGCAGGAAAAAAATCTGGCTCACCCATCTCCATAATGAAAAACATTAAACCTGTCATGCAGGGCTGTCTTACTCCCATCGCCTGATGTTTTTTTTTTTTCTTCTGCATGTTAACATTGAAAATTTCAACCTCTGAAGTTAAATAGACCTTTTCATTCACTCAAGAACGATCACGGTGTGACAACCGTTGTCGTTTAACTCTTAGAGATGTGTGTCACGGTTTATGCATTTAATAAATTACTCTCCGTGCATTTGAACGGTAAATGACAGACCTCACGCTTGTTAGCTAGCTAGCTAGGTGACTTAACTTGCTAGTTAGGTTACTAGCTAGTTTGGTAAGTTAGCGCAACCACAAATGTGGCATCATCTTACCTGATACGTTTTATCCAGCTACTCCTGGTCCTTCTTCTTCTTCTTCTTTGGGTTTAATGGCAGCTCGAAAACAGCTTTTAGGTGCATACCGCCACCTACTGTACAACAGAATGCAACAACATGCCCTATACCTAAACATAACTATTCAGTTGTAATCTGGCTCCCACTCCCATCAAACCCTTTTTCTAAAATCTCCTGAATATCTTCGCCTTTCGCATCCTTCACCCCAAGAAACTCCCCAGCTGCACGCACAACCATCTTGATCCTCTCCGTCTTCGATTCTATCTCCCTCGCACAATTTATAACCATCGCTACAAACGCTAGAAACCTCCTTTTGTCCACACTGATATAATCACGATCACGCCTTGGTTCTTTTGGAACCGTCTCCTCAGACTCGGTACTTCTCTCTACCCTCTTGACAGCCTCTGCATACGAACATCCCTTTTCTGCTCTCATCTTATTCACTGTTCCTTCCTGAACTCTTTTTGGGCATTTTCGCGCTCCCGTATCGTGATTGCACTCGCAATGCAGACACTTTGCCATGTCTTTACCAATTTTGCAAACCTCTACCCCGCATTCCTCCTTACCACACCTCCCACACCGTTTGACTCCTCCACAAACTGCAGTAACATGGCCGTATTCTTGACAACAGTAACACCGGAGAGGAGCTCTCTCATATGGCCTTACTCTGTAACTGATATAATTCAGATATATTCTTTCCGGCAAATTTCGTTTAAAAGTCAGACAAACAGATGTACTGTCCTCCTTTAACCCGTCTCTGAATCTAGTCAGTCTTTTGGCACCACAAATGCCTGGGACCCCCTGAAACTCCTCAGCCTCTACTGAAATAGGCACGCCACTAATGACTCCTTTCACCTTTACCTCCAAATCAAGCGGAAAGCAAGTAACAACATAATAATCCTGAAATGTTTTAATGCGTACAGCCTTATCTCGCTGACGCTTCGTAGTGCATTCAATAATTACCATCCCACTTCTCGTAACTCTAATCGACCTCACGTCACCAAGCTTTTCCCCTAAAACCTTTCCAACCTCATGCGGGTCTTTAAAAATCCCATTTGTTCTAGTTGTTGCCACCATCCCAACTAAGTACGTCTCCACTTTTCTCAACATATCACTTGCTTCGCCAGAGGAACTTAAATAATCTTTCTTTTCTTTTTATATTCTTTCCCTCTTTTACTCTCATTCTCATGCTCAATTTCTATATCCGAGTCCATTTCCAAAAGCTCAAAGCCTCCTCTCGCGCCAAAATCTCCTCTCAAGCCAAACTTCACCAGCAAATACCCTGCTCTACATCACAACTTGCATGATCTACTCCTGGTCCTGAAACCTGGTCCTTTCGTTCATCAGGGAGCGAAAACGAGTAATACCTTTCTTGTGGGATCATTCCGCTACGAACCACGAAAGCATCGTAGCTACAGCGGCTCTGGGTAGCATGAGAACCAGGGAAATCAATAACGTCATTTACGCGACATTTCGGGTTTGTAGTGTGTAGTCTTTTTACTTAGGTATTTTCACAGTCGTATATTTAAACAGTTATACAACGTGTAATTCATGGAGTAATGCAAACGAGATGAAAAAAATAGTTTTTCTCTCGCCATTGACTACCGTATAATTTTTTTTCGGATTTATGGGGAGCACCGGAAAGGGTGGGACTTCGCCACTCTATGTAGACAAAATCCCCTCTCCTTTGATTGGCTGTGGAACAAAAGCCCCTCTCCTCTGATTGGCTGAGGAATCAGCCGATCTCAGATCAGCACCCGCCTTTTTCACCACATATGGAGGGGCGCGATTTGTGATTTGTAGCTGAAGGAAACAGAATCTTGGACTTGTGGGGAAGATTCGAGCAGTTGTAGTTATCGATTTGTATTTGTGTTTTAAAAGAACACAAATATTTTCGTGAGAAATTATTTTACATACATTGAACATTTATTGCACAAATTCACATTCAGATTTGCACATATTCAAATTTTGTCCACAACTTCACATTGTTTGATACAGGTGCACAAATATGTTTTGCACCAAATATACTGCAACAGTAGGAGCAAAAATGTGACCATGTCAGTTTTTTAATCTGTGACTTGTAAAATAGGATTTGTGCACCTGTAATTAAGAATTTGTGAACGTGTAAGTGTTGTGTTGTATTTGTGGAGAGAAAAAAAAATCTACAAGTACACAACTCATAGAGTATGTGACCTCAAATTTACTGATACACGTACAAATCACAGTACACAACTACTAATTCCACTGTTACAGGTGCTCAAACCTTTTTCACCAATAATACCTTCATATATAATCGCTTAAAATGGTTTGTTTTTTGTATATTCGCGATAATTAACCGCTAAATATGCAACTTTTGTTTTCAAAGCCGGTTTATGACTGAGAATCCTTGCGCCAATATGCTCAAGTTCAAACACAGCACAGCTATACAAGTGCTAAATCGACCAGTGAATATATAGTCTGTTGAGCCAGTGCCGTGGATAAGGTGGAGCACTTGGACCTGAGGTTCAATATCCGGTTATAGGAAATATTTATTTTTTTTGTATAAATAAATAAATAATAATTAATCGATGCAACCCCATTCAATCAAAGCTATCTTCCTGGGTTACTTCGGGGATCACGTGACTTACACTATGGTTTCTGCATCCAGTGCAACGCCTCCAATATGTGAGCACAAATAAAAACCAATCTGCTGTTTATGGAAGCGATACAGCTGACCCTCTTGGGTTACTTAAGTATTTGGAGCATCAGCAATTTTGGTTTCAATGATGATCGCTAAATGGCCAGAAAGATCAAACTTTTCTCGCCAATCTGTCGTTGTTTTGAAGATATTATGGTGATTCAATGCAAAGATTGGCAAGAAACTGGAGATTTCTCAAGAAGTTGTGCACCAAGCACCTCATAGAACAGTGAATATTGACCAAAACTAGCCCCAACAGAAAGAAGTTGAAGGCCCCAGTGCACGACTGTGACAGAGGATGAAAACATATGAGGATTTATTTTCAGAAAAAAATGTCACACAGGTCCTCAGCTGGCACCTTTATATCATGGTACTCGCAAAACATTGATCTCATCCTCAAGAGTGAAGAGGGAACACCTCCAGGCTGATCCTTTGGGCAGAGTATCAAAGAAAAAGCCATATCTGACACTGGCCAATAAGAGGAAAAGATTAAAATAGGTGTAGGAACAGGATGACTGGAAAATCATGTCTTGGACAGACACGTTGAAGTTTGAGGTTTTTGGATCATTGAGAAAAACACTTGTGAGGTACGGAGCAAATTAGAAGATGCTTGAAAAGCGCTTGAGTGCATTGCCAAGCATGTCAGAGGACATATGATGGTCTGGTGGTGCTGCAGAGCTGGTAAATATGTGGTGGTCTGGTGGTGCTGCAGAGCTGGTAAATATGTGATGGTCTGGTGGTGCTGCAGAGCTGGTAAATATGTGATGGTCTGGTGGTGCTGCAGAGCTGGTAAATATGTGATGGTCTGGTGGTGCTGCAGAGCTGGTAAATATGTGGTGGTCTGGTGGTGCTGCAGAGCTGGTAAATATGTGATGGTCTGGTGGTGCTGCAGAGCTGGTAAATATGTGATGGTCTGGTGGTGCTGCAGAGTTGGTAAATATGTAATGGTCTGGTGGTGCTGCAGAGCTGGTAAATATGTGATGGTCTGGTGGTGCTGCAGAGCTGGTAAATATGTGATGGTCTGGTGGTGCTGCAGAGCTGGTAAATATGTAATGGTCTGGTGGTGCTGCAGAGCTGATAAATATGTGATGGTCTGGTGGTGCTGCAGAGCTGGTAAATATGTAATGGTCTGGTGGTGCTGCAGAGCTGATAAATATGTGATGGTCTGGTGGTGCTGCAGAGCTGATAAATATGTGATGGTCTGGTGTTGCTGCAGAGCTGGTAAATATGTCATGGTCTGGTGGTGCTGCAGAGCTGGTAAATATGTGATGGTCTGGTGTTGCTGCAGAGCTGGTAAATATGTAATGGTCTGGTGGTGCTGCAGAGCTGGTAAATGTGTGATGGTCTGGTGGTGCTGCAGAGCTGGTAAATGTGTAATGGTCTGGTGGTGCTGCAGAGCTGATAAATATGTGATGGTCTGGTGGTGCTGCAGAGCTGATAAATATGTGATGGTCTGGTGTTGCTGCAGAGCTGGTAAATATGTGATGGTCTGGTGTTGCTGCAGAGCTGGTAAATATGTAATGGTCTGGTGGTGCTGCAGAGCTGATAAATATGTGATGGTCTGGTGGTGCTGCAGAGCTGGTAAATATGTGATGGTCTGGTGGTGCTGCAGAGCTGATAAATATGTGATGGTCTGGTGGTGCTGCAGAGCTGGTAAATATGTGATGGTCTGGTGGTGCTGCAGAGCTGGTAAATATGTGATGGTCTGGTGGTGCTGCAGAGCTGGTAAATATGTGATGGTCTGGTGGTGCTGCAGAGCTGGTAAATATGTGATGGTCTGGTGGTGCTGCAGAGCTGGTAAATATGTGATGGTCTGGTGGTGCTGCAGAGCTGGTAAATATGTGATGGTCTGGTGGTGCTGCAGAGCTGGTAAATTGTGGACTTTGTCCAAAGGTAAGGGAATCCCAAACAGGGGAGGCTATCAATTTATGTTTGCAAGATCATGTAGATAATACTTGATTGGAGCCATTTTCATTTTAAAACAGGACGATTATCCAACACATGACTCCAAATTATGCAAGACCTACACTACTGCTCAAAAGTTTGGGATCACTTGGAAATTTTCTTGTTTTCCATGGAAACACGCATGAAATTAGTCTGAATAGGAAATATAGCAAATGAACAGAACATGCTGACATTGTCTGAGTTAGAAATAATGATTTTAATGGAAAATGATGAATATGTACTTCAAACTTTGCCTTCATCAAGAAAAAAAAAACACCTTCACTGTTGATACTGAAACTGGTGTTTGACGGGAACTATTTAGCGCAGCTGCTAGTTGACAACCTGTGAGGCATCTTTGTCTTAAACTGCACACTCTCAGATATGTCTTCTTGCACAGTTGTGCATCGGGGCCTCCCACTCCTTTTTTCTGTCCTTGTTAGTGCCAGTTTGTGCTGCTCTCTGAAGGGAGTAGTTGACAGCATGGTAAGAGATTTTAAGTTTTCAGTTTCTCGCATTGAATAGCCTTCTTTTCTAAGCACAACAATAGACTGACGGGTCTCTAAAGGAAGTTCTTTCTTTCTGGCCATTTTGAGCCTGTAAACCAACAAACAAACAACTGCTGATGCTTCAGGTACTAAACCAACCTCAAGAATGCCATGCTCCCTTTTGTGCTCCCTTATTAGTTCAACGGTTTTCAGCTGTGCAACACATTTGCAGAAGGGTTTTCTAATAATCAATTAGCCTTATAAAATGCTTAACTTGGATTAGCAGCCATACCAGGAGATTGACGCAGAGGACTGACAGTTGCTGATAATAGGCCTCCATGCAAAACTGCAGATCATTCTTTGAAATCATCTGATTAATTTTAATCATTTGTGAAATGGATAAAAATGTTTGTGAAATGGGGAAAAAAATGTTTGTGAAATGCATGAAAATGTATTTTTCTTTGGGATCACTTGCAAATTTCTTTGTTTTCCAAACTTCTGAGCGGTAGTGTATTTTGGGAAGAAGGAGTCAGCTGATACTTTGCCTGTAACTGATTGGCCAGCACAATCACCGGATCTCAGCCCTACTGAGCTGCTGTGGGAGCAGCTTGACCACATGGTATGAAACAAGTGCCCATCAAGCTAATCCAACTTATGTACAGTGCTTTCAGATGTATGGAGTGAAATTTCTGCAGACTACTTCAACACGTTGAAAGCCGCAATGCAAAAGGACTGGAGAGCTGAGATTTCTGCAAACGGAGGATTCTTTCATGAAAGCAAAATTTTAAGGATAAAATTGTTATTCAAAGCTGAAATCAAATGTTCATAACATTACTAATATCTTGACTTTCTTTTGTATTCATGTTACCAAGTATTGAAAGAATATAAGCATGAATTTTCATGAAAAACATTATAGTGATTTGAGCAATTCAAAATTGTCTCATAAGCATGGAAGTGCATTGAGCTCTGTACTGTTGGGGTAAAGTATTTTTCTTGAAGTGGCTCTATGATTGTTTACATTTCTGACCAAACTTTTTGTGTTTGTAATTGTGTTGCAGCTGATCCTCTCATTTCAATTACAAGCAATATGTATTCAGTCACATGAGTTGTGTTCACTCCTGCAGAAATAATGAGGTGTGTATTTTCATCATTAACAGAATTGTGTGTAATATATGTCTCATGTATTTTCCTCTGATTACTATAGTAATTGTGTGGATACCAGCCCTTCTATAAAAAGGTTTTCATACATAGAGAGGAGAACCCACAGACATGTTAAATCAGTAATCTATGACCCTGTTCCTCGAGAGCCATGGCAGGTTTTTACTCCAACCCAAATTAAACACATCTGATTCGGCTAATTAGCAGCTTCCCAAGGTATCTAGGCAACTGGGAAATGAGGTTTGCTTTGTGTGGGTTGGAGTGAAAACCTTTAGGATGGTCAATCTCCAGGATCAGGGTTAGAGACCACTACTTTAAAGTGTCATGTCACGTTCAATCTTGTTTTATTCAATAATTCCCCCTTCCACTGCACCAGCCCTGCTGTACAGAATGCTTTTATTCGGCATTCATATGAATTGAGCTTGACATTTATTTATTTATTTTAAATTTGGCATCTCCAATCCCACCCGAATCTGGAATGCCCAATTGGTGAACTATGTACAAGGCTTGCTCATTTGCGACCCCTTGTTGCCAACTCAGGAGAGTGTAGACAGTTCACAGCTCTCCTCAAAAGCACGTGCCTGTCAGCCACTGCTTCTTATACACTCATTGGTTGAATCTTCGCAAGTTCAGAACGAGGGCGGAGGACACCCGAACATGAACAGGCTTAGGACCTTCCTGACAAGCGCCCGTCAGGCCAACAGGAGGCGCTTGAGCAACGAACGAAGCTATTTACTTGTTTCCCTTTCCCGGCAGTCCCTTCCCAATTTGACACCCTGTAGCGCAATAGCCAATTGTGCGCTACTCTGAAAAAGCTGCCGACCACTGCCAGTTGGTACAACCAGGGCTCGAACCCGCGACGTGATGGTCCCTTCTGCTCTGCAACGCAGTGCCTTAACCGAGTGAGCTATCCGGCAGCTAACTGACATTTATTCTTAACATGCAGACAGGCAGGCGTTGCTTCGCGGGTTACTGCTTACATGTTCCAGCAAGTAAAGGCTAACACCATCAGCCCTTCCATAAATCTGAGGAGACCCCTGAGGGCGAGTCATGAAATACCTCCACTGACATTTCAGTTTCCTCCTCTGTGTTTCAATGAGAAGTGAGTGTGAGAACTGTACCCCAATCTCACTGTACCTCTCTGAATCCCTACAGCTCAAAAGACAGACCCGGCCTTCCCTTTAATGATAATAAATGTGCCGTCTGTCCTGCTCCCCGACACAGCCACTGACTGGTTCTGTCTGTGAATCTGGATCTAGAGCTACCTGCGTTAGATTGAACTAACCCACCTATTGGAGTTAACCCACTGCTCTGACCTCACTGAATCTCATTGCTGTAGTCGGGGGGGATTTTTAGCATTTTAGGGTCTCTTTTCCTTTTGTATTCCAACTCTTTTGGATCAGAGAACTTCATAACACCATTTCATGCTCTCTCACATGCAAACTCTCTGCATTTTTAACAGTGATTGGTTCCTGACTGCAAAAAAGTAGGGACAACACAGAAAAACGATAGTCATTTGCCATTTTTTAAAAAAATGTTATTTAATTAAATCAGTTTTAATTGATTGCTGTTTGCATCAGATGCTTTTAGCAAAAGCAGCTTACAGTTGATCAGGCTAAGTGAGGGCCAAACCCCCCATAAGGGCCCAACAGCTGCATTGATCTTATTGCAGCTACACTGGACCTGAATCACCAACTACTGACTTTCATTTTAGCACCTTCACCACTGGGGCTTCAGGTCGAGCACAGAGAGGCTCGTCTTCATGTGTTTATGTGCTCATGTGTTTATGTGATGCAGGGCTTTTCCCTCATTCAGTCACTACAAGGCTCCTCATGTTTGTGAAGTATGCTAACTTTATGTAGCCATTTGCTGACTCTGGATCAGTTTTCAAACACATCACCATGATTGGCTCATTCTTGTGCACTCTACCGGGACTAAAATGTAGTACAGAATGTTGACGAAGCCGGTCAGCAGGGTAGTACCATGAGCAGTGGTTGTAAGGGTAAATTTTCCCAACTCAACGGCCCAACAATCAAGTTCTTTCCATCATGGGCTCTTCAGAAGCAGGTTAGACTTTCAAGTCCTGCAGATGCTTAAACCAGACACTCTGCAGCCTGCGGTACAGCTGCCAGCTCTGGCCCTCCAGTGCCAGCCACTGCCATCCTGCCCCCGTTTCAGCATTCTGAGTTTAAAATATAATGCAACACATAATCTAACATATCGCCCAGTTGCCACAGAGAGGTGTGAATGATGGCCTTAAAGATGCCTCTGCTGACATCACGAGATTCAACTTCTTTGACGTCCAAAAATTAGTTCTCACTCTCACCGCTAGATGTCTCCTTTGTCCTTTACAGCAAAAATAAAAAATAAAAAAACTGGAGTAGAGTTGTGTCCATAGGACATGTATGCCCCCGCTGCTGTTACATAAAATTCACACTTTAGGTTTGCCAAGTTCAAAAAAAGTATAAGGTCCACACCTTTAGAGCTCCTATAAGACATAAGTGCAACACAATGAGTTTTTCTTCATTGATTTTTGAGAAGTGGATATACAACATCCCCCATCAGGCGAGACAGATGTACAGTCGTCCTCAAAATTATTCATACCCCATGGAAAATGACATTCTTTTTTAGATTCTTCATTTGTGAAAGCTATTATGTTGGTACTTCCTGTGTATCTTTCGTCTACTTGTTGCTATGCACAAATCCACATATGAGTTGGGTAAACTTCATCTGCATAATAATAGATATGGCCAAAAGTTATTTTGCTCATGTTCAGAATTATTCATACCCCTGACAATACCTCAACAAAAATGTCCTTTTTTTGATAGTGCCCATTGTTTTCACTTCCCGTGAATGTGTTAATCTTTGTCCTGTAGTTATTTCAAGATGTTCCAATGGAATAAATACCTTTTTTGTTGACCAAAAGCATATATCCAGAAGAGTATACATAGAGGAAAAGTGTTCTGGTCATTCTCAGTTTCTAATCATCATGGCCAAGAAAAAGGAGCTCAGTGAGGACCTATGTCTACATCTTGTGCGTGCCCACAGTGAAGGAAAGGGTTACAAGGCCATTTCAAAGCAGTATGATGTCCCTGTGGCAACCGTCCAGAGCATAATCGACAAGCACAAGAGGTTCACCACTGTTAAAAACCTCAGTAGCTGTGGCAGGAAGCGTAAGGTGTCCCCCAAACTTGCCAGGAAAATCTGCCGAGAGGTCATCAACAACCGCCGGACCACAATCAAGGCCCTAATTGAAATGCTTGACCAGGCAGGGATGAAGGTGTTATGGTCCACCATCGAGCGAGAGGAGCACAGAGGAGGTCTCCATGGATGTAGGCCTCGGAAGACGCCGCTGCTCAGGAAGAAACATCTGGAGGCTCGCCTGGCCTTTGCTAGAGGTCATCTGAAGAGTTATTGGAGTTATTTGGCCATATGGATGCTGAATAAATCTGGAGGAAGAAAGGAGAAGCATACAAGCCAAAGAACATTGTGCCCACTGTCAAGCATGGTGGTGGAAACATAATGCTATGGGGATGCTTCTCTTCCAGTTGCACAGGGAACCTCGTCAAGGTCCAAGGAATCATGAGAAAGGAGGATTGCATCAGGATTCTTGATGAAAACGTGAAGGAATCCGCTGAGTAACTCCAGCTCGGCCACGACTGGACGTACCAGCAGGACAATGATCCGAAACATATCGCCAAGGTCATGAAGAAATGGTTCAAGGACAATTATGTCAATGTCCTAGAATGGCCAAGTCAGAGTCCTGACCTGAATCCGGTCGAGAACTTGTGGCGAGTCTTGAAGACCAGAGTGATGGCTTGGAAACCAACCAACCTGACCCAGCTTGAGGCTTTCTCCAGGGAAGAGTGGGCCAACATCCCACAGGAGACATGCAGGAAGCTTGTAGACACGTACAAGAATCGTCTATAAGCAGTCATAAAAAACAAAGGCTATGCTACTGACTATTAAAGAAAGACATTGAACTCCGTAAACCTAGGGTATGAATAATTTTTAACATGGCATTTTTTTGAAAATCCATGAATAAAATACCCCTGAAATGAAGAATTTCTTGAATTGTGTATTGTTTTTATTCTTATTGGTCACATATAACTCATAAACAAACTTGACAAAATGCATTAATTTCATGACAAAAATAAAAAATCACAAATTAAAGGTACTTTGTGTAGGAATTTCTCCCATAAAG
The DNA here is from genome assembly GCA_029692085.1 of Gymnothorax javanicus. Lineage (NCBI taxonomy): Eukaryota > Metazoa > Chordata > Actinopteri > Anguilliformes > Muraenidae > Gymnothorax > Gymnothorax javanicus. Next base: position 22,215,125 of record CM056202.1, read on the forward strand.
CGGTGAAATTGTGTTTTGCATTCAAACGAATAGTGCTCTCTAGCGCTTCGCTTTTTCAAAGGCGTGTTGCAACTACGGTAGCCGTTATGCACCAAGAAGCTATGACATCATGTCATCCAATACCACTTCATCGAGTATTCCTTCGGCTGATGAGGTTCGTTATTTCAAACAAGAAAGTGGCTATATTTACAGTGCCTTAAAGAGTGATTCAGGGCTATATTTACGGCGCGCATGCGCACTGACGTTTCTTCACTTGTGTTGGCAGCTTCCAAGCTCAGCACGCTGAACTGCGGTCTAAGGCGGAGTGTTTGTTTTAAATACAAACTCTCAGACCGGTTTCGCACAAGTTACGATTGTTCGGTACCATCCCACAGTGCGATTTTCCCCTCTCCCCGCTGGTCAGCTTACTCCCTAGTAATATCGTACCATACCTGAGTATGCCAAAATTCCAATACAGTGCGTTGCAGTATGCACCTTGGTAGTTTGAAATGGGGAAATATACAGAAAGAAGGAGTAGTTAACTCTTGCGTAGAAAGAATTCTATATCCAATCTCCGCTTTTTTTCTGGCTTTTTATTTGCCAGTTCGATTTTAAACGGAGGCGCCTATATGTTTTGAGGGATTTTGTTAAAGAGGAAGGGGCTTTAGAATATTAATATTGTAAATGCTTGCTGCGCGTGCCCTAGCAACCCGGTGTGTCATCAGTAACATGGATTACCACATATAGCAGCCCAAGAAATTAACCTCAAAATTTTCTTGGCTGAATTTCAGTGGCTAAATCATCAAAATTGCTCAAATTGCTCCCTACAACTGTCAAATCATGGAGGTAATATAATAGAACTGAAGAGAACGAGGAAGCACCACCCCTATTACTTTCAATGGGAGATGCTAGGCTGGCTGCCTCAGCCCAGGAAGTACGGAATTGACCGACGCTATCAATAAAAATGGCGTTCCATGGGTGCTTATTTCCGGCACCTTTTCATAAGATTGCCAATCTGATTGCACAGCACAAATGGCCAAGAAAGTGTCGTCTGTGTGGATTGGCGAATGTTTTCGAGGGGAAATGACGAGCAACGCTGTTAATCCGGAACGTGCACGCACTTTTCACTCTTTTCGTTTAATTGCTGCAGCCAGAGCAACAGCTGGACAACCAAACTCGTGCACGAGCTGTCATCAAGCTCTAAGTATCAGTTCTTATTTTACAGGCCCTCTTGAAAACCTTGAACAGTTGCGTCAGACAAAGAGCAAAATAATGAAGGTTTACTGAATACATTTTCTTTTGTTTTCGCTTTATTCGGCATGAAAAAAAATGCGTACTTTTCAATTGGTGTCTATGAAGCTGCTGCGTCTTTGGCCACAAAATTGCCTCCAGTGGGAAACGCGGAAGCAGGAAGCTAACATGCTAACTGGCTGACGCAAAGGTACTTCCTGGTTCTCTCTGGTTCTATTATATATCTCTGTGTCAAACGCGAGTCTGTCATCTTGGATTTGCCCAGAGACGCCTCTCAAACGCCTGTCAAAAAATAATATTACAACTTGATGGCAGGCGTGAGACCATCATTTACCACTGTTGTCTATTTTCCTAAGAAACGTACTAATGGAGGTAGTGGGCATGATGAAATGCAACCCTTATTCTATCAAACATAGCCTATGCTGCTATTATCCAACGACGCTGTTTACCTATACATGTTGTACTGTTATGCTGCCTATATAACGAATTACACGACCAAGCAATGAAAAAAGCTTGTAATTTAGACAGTAACATTTACTTAGCTGTCAAGAAGAAAGCAGGCAACTTCAGCGTCCCTTTGAAAGTCTTTCTCCTTTATTAGCTCTTTCCACCTGGGAAAAGCTACCCCAATGTTTACCCTCGTTTTTTAAATTTGCCGATCATGTTAACTTTTTAATTCCTTTTTTCGCTTTTTTGACGACAAGGATTCCTTCTCCTGTGGCTTGGCATGAGTGTGATCCTCCATTATGAACTAAAGTGCAGTGCAGGCTTTCAATTTTTCCAGGGCAGTGACACCTCTCACTGATCTCCTTCTCCGTTTCAGTCAGGCTGGTTCCGAACAAAAACGCGTTGCGGCTAATTAGCTAGTACCAGGTAGTGCTTTGGCAGATTCCGTGTCAATTTGACTAACCTTCCCGGATGACCATCTCCGAATTTCTTCCTACTTTGATATTATTTATCAATGTATCTGAAGTACTTTCCCCAAATATTTAATCAAAATTCCACATAGTCCTCGAGTTTCAGGCCTTTAAGTGGGAAGGGGGCCTGCGCTCCTGAGCAAATCCTTATTTCTGGGCCATTTTGAGGGGGCTAATATGAGAAATCCAAAAGTGGTACAGGTCTAATTACACAAGTAGTACTACTTATAGAGATCAGGAAGAAAATATAAAATCATACCCCTTGTGTCATGGGCTGATGCATCGAGGCTCGGAAAACGGGAAAAAAATCATTGGGCCATAACAAATTTTAAAAATAAAAATTTGTCAAAATTAGAATTCTATCTCCAGCAACTAAATCTTTGGGCTACTAATTAAGGTATATATGGAGCTTGTATGGGCATAACAATTATTCCTTAAAACTCCATACAGGTGGCGTCACTGGTGGCCAAAGTCAGCCAATTAAGTGAAATAGCCTAATTTCGGCAGCCATTAAGGCCACGTGGCCCAACTTTTATTGATTTGCAATATTTTTTCCCTAAAAGACTACATTTTAAGCTTTCGATTGAATGTGGTTCCTAATGTGTTCCATATTTCTTTCTGGGTGAAATAATTTCATCAAAGTGCGGTATTTTGTCTTATCATTTTAAGCTTGTTCCTACCATTTCCCACATAGACACCTTAGCATACAGTTGTAATCAGTGAAAATCTCACACATCCCTCATCAATCCATATTAAGACCCACCTATGATGACCAGATTCCTGTTGATTTTCTTTTTCCACTGAATATAACATGACTATAATGATCTGTTAAAACAGGGAGATAATCAATTAACAGATTTAGACACTGATTGGAATACTGGTCCAGATATTAAAATATTGGAATGAAAGAAGAATGAATCAGAACTACACTATGACTTCAACCACTCACAATGGTCACTAGTTGGTCACTCATCAAAAAAAAATTTGTCCCTCTCGGCGATAGTAGTTTTTCAAAATGGCGGAACGACATGGAAGAATCCTTGGACTTACCCGTGCAATGTAAATATAGATAAGAAATTCTTCGCTTACGATTATAAGTCAGATTATTGGCAGAGGTAGTATTACTACACAGTGTCCCTTGAACAAGGGTATGAATAATTTTGAGGACAACTGTATGTACGGACAGGCGGACACGGAGGGTAGTCCTATATGCCCCCAGCCATATATATTCCAGGGGCATAATTAATTGAAAAGCCCTACCATTGTCAGATACTGAATATTCCCTCAAATACTACATACTGTTTGTGAATATTACCATGGTACCTTGTTTAGAGCAATTTAATTACTCATTGTGTAGACATACTTCACAATTAAATATTTTATAAAAAAATTAATTCAAGCCATTTAAAACAAAAAAAATCCCCATGTAGAAACTTAATTCATAGGCTATCATGACTTCAAACCAACGCTGCAAAAGTCTGCTATATTCTTCATGTCTCAACCCTCATGCGAATGCCCTCCATTTCTCTTCCTGTTCAGCCACTGATGCAGCTATTAGACGTATGTCTGTTTTGATTCGTTTATGTCTCACGCATTTCAGCCTCCCCAGCTGTGTCTTGTTTCATTGTTACTTTCTTATTTAACTGTGATGTGTATTTAAACTCCCTGCTTTGAGTCGAAAGTTGCTAGATTGCAATTTGCTATTTGTGCACAGAATCAGTCAGTACTCCAGCAGAAACTCTTTGTATTTATTAAGTGTAACATGACCTTTAATTTCTGCAATTCGCAGAAGGTTTTCTCTTTATTTACTTAACTTGAACAAGGTTCCAAGACTATTCAGGGGATTCAAGGATTGGGACCACGTTAAAGTTAACCCAGCTCAAGTCAGTTCCTCTGTCCAGTTTAATAGGAACACGCTTCCAAGCCTGATCAAGGTCCAAGATTAGGAACGCTTTCTTGTCAACCCAGGATTAGGAACGCGTTCTTGTCAACACAGGATTAGGAACGCGTTTTTGTCAACCCTGGATTAGGAATGCGTTCTTGTCAACGCAGGATTAGGAACGCGTTCTTGTCAATCCAGGATTAGGAACGCGTTCTTGTCAACCTTGGATTACCAATGCGTTCTTGTCAACCCTGGATTAGGAACGCATTCTTGTCAACCCAGGATTAGGAACACGTTCTTGTCGACCCAGGATTAGGAACGCGTTCTTGTCAACCCTGTCCAAGCTTGTTTCTCTGTCCAGTTTGTTAGGAACAAGTGCCCAATCTTTGCACGGTTATCAGGATTGGAACCAAGTTCCCCTCAAGCCATTCCATCTTCCTTCTGTACGATTTCGCTCTGATGGAGTCTTCGCTCCATCTGCCAGTCATCCTGCAAAACCACTGGCCAGAGATTGGCTACGCCTACACTGCTTCGCCCGTAACATCTGAACTGAACTGTGCTGTTCTCCTCTGGGCACCGGCACACTGTTGCTGTGTTACTATCAGTAAACCTTGCGATTGGACTGTACTCTGCCTCCGCACCTGATTCCTGGTCTGGATCACAACACTTCCGATGGGAAATTCACAATGATATTTATATTAATAATTAAGCGAAAAATATGTGAGAGACTGAATAAGGGTTTTAATGTGTGTTTAAAGTACAACCCCAATTCCGAAATAGTTGGGAGGAAGTGTAAATTGTGAATAAAGTCAAAATGCAATTACTTTCAGCTCACATTAGCCAATATATGATTTACGATAGAACACAGACAACATTTCAAATTTTTTTTTTTTTTTTTGTGAACAATATTTTATTGTATATAAGATAAGAAAGGAACAAAACTGGGAATATAGCTTATGAATCATTAAAATATCATTAAGTACAAACATATACAAATTACACTCAGAATTTATAATCTAGACTTATACAAAACATGCATACAAAAAGAATGTTACATTAGCAGTTCTCTAATGGCTCCAATAATTGTGGTCTAAGTCTTAACGGTCTTTGCAGAAGCTCCGTGTAATCTTGCTGAGGATCTTTCACAAGTAGCAATAGTTTGTAGATATGACAACCAAGTATTTAAATATGAAATATCTGGAGAAAACTCGAAGGATAGTCTTTGTAGCTGCAGTGAAAGTTGCCAGTAGAAGTCTATGGTTACAAACAGATAAATGTAAGCTTTTATCATCATTTAAACATTTCAAATGTTGAAACTGAGACATTTTACATTTTTATCCACAAAATGAGTTTATTTGAAATTTTCTGGCTGCAACAGGTCTCAAAAAAGTTGGGACACAGGCAAAAAAAGGCTGAAAAAGCAATTAATATGTAAGAGAATCAGCTGAAAGAACATTTAGCAAGTAATTAGGTTAACTGGCATCAGGTGTGTAACATGATTGGCTATAAAAGGGATGTCTTAGAGAGGCTGAGTCTCTCAGAAGCAAAGATGGCCAGAGGCTCTCCAACCTGCGAAGGTTTGCAAAAAGAAATTGTGGAATACTTTTAAAACAATGTTCCTCAACGTCAAATTGCAAAGGCTTTGAAGGTCTCATCATCGACAGTGCATAACATCATCAAAAGATTCAGAGAAACTGGAAAAATCTTCATGCGTAAGGGACAAGGTCAAGACCTTTACTGGATGCCCGTGATCTTGGGCCCTCAGACGCCACTGCATCACTCACCGCATGATTCTGTCATTGACATTACTAAATGGGCCCAGGAATACTTCAAGAAACCACTGTCTGTAAACACAGTCTGCTGTGCCATCCAAAGATGCCACCTAAAACTCTATCATGCAAAAAGGAAGCCATTGTTGAGCATGATCCAGAAGCGCCACCGTGTTCTGTGGGCCAAGGCTCATTTAAAATGGACTGTAGCAAAGTGGCAAAGTGTCCTGTGGTCAGACGAGTCCAAATTTGACATTCTTGTTGGAAATCATGGGCGTTGTGTCCGCCGGGCTAAAGAGGAGAAAGACCACCCCTCCTGTTATCGGCGTTCAGTTCAAAAGCCAGCATCTCTGATGGTATAGGGATGCATTAGTGCATATGGTGAGGGACAATTGCATTTTTTAAAAAGCACCATGAATGCTGAAAGGTATATAGAGGTTTTAGAGCAACATATGCTCCCCTCCAGATGACATCTATTCTAGGGAAGGCCTTGTGTATTTCAGCAGGATAATGCAAAACCACATACTGCAGCTATTACAACAGCATGGCTTCGTTGTTGAAGAGTCCGTGTGCTGAACTGGCCTGCCTGCAGTCCTGATCTTTCACTGATTGAGAACATTTGGTGCATAATTAAACGAAAAGTCTGTCAAAAGAGACCCATAACTCTCCAGCAGCTGGAAGCCTGTATTAAACAAGAGTGGGATCAATTTCCAATGGATAAACTCAAGAAACTTGTCTCCTCAATGCCCAGACGCCTCCACTCTGTGTTAAAACAAGACTAGGTGCAACCTAGTATACGGCTGGGCCGCCGAGTACTGTATGAGAATGTGCGCCCAAGAAAAGGGTGATAAATGAGGCAAAGCTCATTTTGTTACATGAAGTGCAAGTTTCGTAATGAACTGGAGTTGATAAATTATTACAAAGTGGGTGAGGAGAGTGGGAGAGTGTGAAAGTGTGTTTACATAAAGCGTTATTCGATATTGGTGATGGTTGAATATGGTTAACTGTGACAAAAAAATTGAAATGCAATTAATTTTAATGAATTGATTACCTATTGAAAGCTCTCGAAAAGGCCTTGTAGTTGACACCAAGGTCATGAGAATTGGCCGAGAAATAAGAAACTTTGGAAATTTTATAGTGCCCCCAAATAGCGAATTGTTTGGTATTTATTTCAGTCGCTATGATAAAGAAAAAAAAAGTGTGTGTTCTGTAGTGAGCAATTTAGGTCAATTTACCTCAAATATGGTAGACAGTAAAGGAAATGATATAAGCAATGTTTAAAAAAAAATGCAGTAAAATACAAGAATTCAGGAAAGAAAGCATGAACAATTTTCATAAGCGACAGTTACAACCTGACCAAGTATTGCACTTTGTCACATAGCTAGTATGATAACAAAGGTGTATAAAGTACTGGGAAAAAAAGTTATGAAAGAGTAAAAGTAGCATTACTGAAAGTTACTTTGGTAAGAGTTGAAGTCACCCATAAGAAAATGATTTCAGTAAAAGTCTTAAGTACATTTAATGTGAGCTACTTTAAGTAGTATCTTGCGAAAAAATATAATTAAGTATCAAAAGTGCAAGTACAAAGTATTTTTCATAGCACACATAGAAAGAAGCAAAGCAACCACGCATTGTTCTCTCCTTGTGCTCTTCAATTTTCAGGTGAATGAAAGATACAGTATTTAAAAAACAAGCTGGCAGTCTCTCCTTTATACATTTCTTCTTCTTCTTCTTTGAGTTTACTGGCGGATTAAAAAACCAAAATAATTGACTGTAATTAATAGAATTACATGGTATCAATACCATGTTGAATTTTTGCTTCAGAAAACTGCTTATTCTGAACTTCTAATAGGAATACTATATATACATATATATATAATTTTTATTATGATTTTTTTTTACTGCTATGGTCAAGTATATTGCGCAGTTTGCACATCAGGCTTAGCTGAGGAGTTAAATTAAGCCAAGTCCTGAAAAACAAGTATTGGAACGAACTCGTCCATATTCTATGAGCACGGCTTGCTTGTGAATATTCAATAACTGATCCGGGTGTGCCATCTAGTGATATAATAGTGTAACTGCGTGCATAAATTTGCAGCTCCATGTCCGTTGGCAAACACATCTGCACAAAGCGGCTAAGATACCCTGCCGAGCACCGTTGTTCTTCTCGAACACGCCAAATCCAGATAATCCTTAAATGATGAATTACATTCATATTTTAATGTGTAACGAGAAACGAAGTGGCCAGTGTCAAAGTAACGAAGTGAAAGTATACTTTTTAATCTTTTAAATGTGGTAGAGTAAAAGTCCCGGTTGAAAAAAACTCAAGTAAAGTACAAACAGACCTACTCAAAAAAAAAAAAAAAAAAAAAACTACTTCAGTATTGTAACGAAGTACATGTACACCTCTGTATGATAATGCATCCCAAATCCTTCATTGTACCCGTTTTTTCTCGTATCGGGTTGTAGATTCAATAGAAAGATTAAGGAAATGATTCTGGTACCGGCTGCGAAATTCAATAGGGAGATAGACGAATGTAACACATCGTACCAATCTAACGTAATAGAATCTTAACAATGGTCGGAATGTGTTTTTAATTTCCCTATTCAACCTCGCAACCGATACTGTCCTCCATGCTTGTTAACTGTCGTACTGGTTGCGAGATTGAATAGGGAAATTAAAAACACATTCCGACCATTGTTATGATTCTTTCACGCTAGATTGGTACGATTTGTTTCATTCCTCTATCTCTATGGAATCTCACAACCGGTGCCAAAGAAAATAAGCATGGAGGACTGAAACAAACCGAACCAATCTAGAGTGAAAGAAGATTAGCCTAATAATGGTCGGATTGTGCTCATAATCAAAAATCGAATGGAACTTTTTAAAAGACCGGGATGCTAGCTAGGTCGAGCGGAGCATATGCATCCGCTATATTAAGATTTCTATTGAAACCATCAGACTGTCGGACATGAAGTTATATTAAAACCATGTCCGACTTTCGGACAAGTAGACACTGCTTCGAAGTGTCTCAGTGTCCGACAGTCGGATGGTTATCAATAATTCATAATTCACTTTTTAACTTTTTTTTAAAGCCATGAACCTCATGCAAGAGAATAAAACTGGGTAGCTAACTTAATTTGAGCAACACCGATTTGGGACACGTAGACACAGCGAACAAACTAAACTTAACTCATGATGAAATGCCCATGTAAGAGAATAAAACTGTAACTTAAGTCATGATGAAATGCCCGATGCAAGAGAATAAAATTGGGTGCTTAACTTAATTTTCGAGCAACATCGCGGACCCGCAAAAGCCCTAAACAAACACTACTGTGACTTAGCTAACTGAATTTTCGAGCAATATCGCGGACCGCAGAAGCCCTAAACAAACAAATACGTACTGTGACTTAACTCATGAAATGCCCCCGTTTTTAAATGGGTGAACTTTTTTCAAGCCATGAATTTCGAATGGTCTGACTTCACCTAAGCACACATTTGTAAGTCAGCAAAGTGAAAATTTCACTTACGTTCTAGGGACAAATCCAAAATCCACCAACGGCAAAGAACTCCCGTCAAATCCAAAATCCAGCAACAGCAAAGTAGGTGCTCCGTTTCAATTTCGAAATCCACCAACGGCACAGTATACCGCTCCTGCTGCAAAGCGTCAATGCCGACATTCGAAACCAATGTAGCTTATTTATAATGCACCGACCAGTAGTCTGCCGACCAATCGCTGAACTTCTTCCCCGCCAGCCAGCCAATCGTCGACCAACCAATCGTTTAAGTTCTTCCCCGCCGGCCGACCAATCGCTGAACTTCTTCCCCGCCGGCCAGCCAATCGTTGAACTTGATCACTCACTCACTCAGTCACTCAGGTACTCTGCGACATTCGCGTTTGTAGGGGCCTGGCCGCTGCTCGGCCCAGGCCAAAGAAGGTGGGATGCTACACCATGGTAAACAGGCCCCTGTCCCAAATTTTTTGAGACCTATAGCAGCCATCAAATTTTAAATGAGCTCATTTAGTGGATAAAATTGTAAAATTGCTCAGTTTCAACATTTGCTATGTTATCTCTGTTCTGTTGTGAATAAAATACTGGCTGGTGTAATTTGAAAGTCATTGCATTTTGATTTTATTCACAATTTACCCTTTGTCCCAACTATTGTAGTCTAAGAATGTAATGTGATAAAAAAGATTCTAACTTAAAGTTACCATTTATAGCCAAATGAATATCGTTAAAGTTAGTGAAGTAGGTATTTAATTTGAGAAATTGGACCATAATATTGTGACTGGTAATATAGTTGCAGTAAAATAAATTTATTACAGAATAAAACTATGTTCCACTTAAATGAGAAGTAGTTTTGATTCAATAAAAGGGCGTTCAATCTCAACCAAAAATGAGTGAAGTTTTTTTTTTTTTGTCTTCAGCCTGCACAATGAAGCTACTTAACAAATGGAGTAACTGTGGTTTAAAGTGCTTATTCAAAAGAATCAGGTAACCTAGTGCTTGGCTGAAACGTGACTCCATATCCACAGTAAGTATTTTCAGGTATGATTTGGTTTCCCCTGTATTAAATGCTTATGACTGATGTGAGCGCTGCCTTTTTTTTTCCCGTTCCTGTCAAACTGAACAAGTTGAGATCGGAGAGAAAAAAAAAATCTTTGTGCGCTCTTCCGTCTAAGTGTACAAATCAAACAAGAACGTAAGCCCCACAGCTACGGACTCTTACCATCGTCTCAGCGAGGGGTAATACCGTGACAGTAAAATAAGCGGTTTTGTCACATCTCATGACTACAGCGTCATATGACTGCGGTGGATCGAGACAAACTCGCCCTTTATTTTCACGGTGCTGGATTCAGGCGTGTTCGCTGTTGGACGCGCTCCCAACATCCATCCGCTCGTCCTTTTGAAGTGTAACTGTTGAATATGAAACAGGTTCATATGCCTTTCAGGTTTCTGTCGGCACAGGCTTGTCGGACAAGTCAAAAATATTAACGCAATCGAGCCATTCAATAAGAAAGCATTGTATTGGAAGATAAAACGACATCGTAAAATGCAAATACTTAACTTTTATAGCTGCTTGAATTTTTGGCCCGCTTCTCATTGAGATCTCTTTTTTTATCACGGGACGAATAACTTGACTATTTTTAAAACAAGTTGACATGCAAAGCGCACACTTGTGTTTGAGGTGGTCAAAGTAGCAGCTGATGAAATGTTGGCGTCAAAGTGATTTTCTTGGATTTTTTTTTTTTTTTTTTTTATGGTGGTAAATTTTGAATGTTGATGCAGTGCTGCACCTTCACCACAAGATGGCTGACTGACAACACCAATTTGCCGTACATGACAGGACTTCATTACATTAATGGCAACGAAGATAAGCAAGGTTAAGCGTATGTACTGTGTCTATGCATAAATAATGTCAGAAAGAGAGAGATTTGTCAATATTGCAGAAAAAAATGACATGTAATGAAACTAGGTGTTTGCCTGAGGTGTCTAGGGCTTTTTGTTATTGTTCTCTGAAATTGCATTAGAGTAGTAGGTGACTCATTTGTATTCACTGTGCTGGTTGCTTGCCCGTGCAGCTCTCAGGTAGATATTTCCCCTCACTGATCAGGTTACAGTATTAGGCAAGTTTCAAGTTGAGTCATATTTTTTGTATTAGTCTCTCCTCTTGTTGTCATCTGGCCGGCAAACTGCGGCTTCATATTTCCTGTCTCTTCCTCAGTGCACAGCATGGATAATCTGTTTGCAATTACAAAAGACAGCTCTGTTTTCCAGAGATGTTAGAACAGAACTTCAGTATCATCGAGTTCCTGGGACCACCCTTGCAGTTGAAGACGGTGTGTTTGTCGCGGTTTTTTAATACTTCCTTTTTCCCCATTTTGGCCCATCCCCCCACCCCCTGCAATCGAGCCATCAATCATTTCAAAACCAGCTGACCAAACCAACAAAATTTAAACATTTTCTAAGAGCTGTGTCTCTTTCAAATAGGAAAAATACAGATAAAAATCACTGGAAACCCTGCCAAAACTACCCCCTTTGTGAAGTTGACAATGTGATGTTTTTGCTGATTCTTTCAAGGTTTGAGTTGATTAAATAATTGTTAAAACTGTTGACGTTGCCGACCGTCCAACCAAGCATCCATCTGTCCCTGCCAGTGAGACTTGTGTACAGTGTGTCCAGTGTTCTTTTTAGTGTCTTTTGGTGTTTGGCTCTTGTTGGCATACAGCATTTTTTTACACAGCTCCCCTTACAACCTTAAATAATATTTCAGTTTTTGTGAGCAACACATTTGCAGTTTGTGAATTACTTGGCTCCTAACTCAGTGTCCCCATCTTACTTTGAAGAATTACCTTGCAAAGTTATTATTTTGCCTCATTGGCAAAATGTTGTCTTTCTGAGAAAAATGGTAAGAGAGTTAAGTGTTAGGTCCTAATGCAAGATTAAAGTGCTTCGTGACAGGGTGCACTGTGTATGAGGCATCGCTCCCCACACCAGACCCCTGATTACGCGGGTCTGATGGCCGCGGTGAGGAGATCCAGCAGGCTGTGGACGGTACAGGGAGGCCCTGATGAGCGCTGGAGTCACAGCTGCTTGGGTCTGAGTATCTCCCAGCCCCCAGGCCTTGGCTCCAGGCCTCCAAGTCTCGCTGCTGCCTGTAGCCACAGCGTGGGTAACCACCTCTGAGAGGGATTTATGAGCGCTGGCACTGCCCCCTTTATCAGATCAGTTACTTTAATAATTTCCGACAGTGTGAAGTTCATAAACGTTTTCCTTCCACTCTGTCCTCGTGCAGTTGTGTCTTTTTCATGGCCCCACAGTTTTATTGCTAGATTCGTCTTTGAGATTTTCCCTCTGTAGGAAATTTATGTGGGGATGCGCTTGTGCTTACCATGACTTAGAGTTAACGTTGAAACTACTAATTCATGTTTATAAAATGTTTGAGACCCGTCACCTTAATCTTGCTCTGTGGAGATTCATAGGGATGCATCAGTGGTCAATATCACTGTCAAAACAGCCACACCCTTTTGATTTGAATATTTGAGGAGTCCACTTGCAAAGCCTTCTAAGTCAAGTTGGTCCATTTTTTAGAAAAATTTGATTTTTTGGTAGGCATAGAAATTATCTTCCATAGATACCAATTTTCACTATACTGAAACTATTAGCCTTGCAGACAGAATCCGTGAGGCAATTCATCATTTTTTTTAAGAAATGACTTGATTTTGCAACACAAAGTTTTGACTTGGCAGGTTTTGAAAGTGGAGTGGAAAATTAGCAGGTTTTGGCAGTATTTAAACCAGCCCCGTTGCTCAATAGGTGAGGGTATTTGACTCAGGACCCACTCTACACGCAACTCAATTCTACAGACAACACAGTGGTTGAATAGCTGCTATGACAATGACATAACCATGGGCTCAAATCCTCTTTTTATTTGTTTGCATTTTCTGCGATCAAAATGAAACTTGAGTCTCCATCCCCCATCTTGACTTAGAGAAAGCAAAAGCTGAACAGGCTATAAAAGCTCGACTGTGATTGGTTCCGTCTAGAGAACAAAAACGAAATGATGTTTCCACATTGGCTGATGACTTAGCATAATTTGACGGAGTTTTCCTACTTGACTTGGCGGGTTTTGACAGAGTTTCGCCTTTTCCGTTACAATTTATAACACGATTCAGTAGGTTTTGAAAGTGTAGCTATCAGTGGGACATGCGCAGGTGCCTGAAAGAGAGGCTAAGGGAGATAACTCATTTATTTTCAAATCTTGACTTAGCAGATTTTGCAAGTCGACTCCTCATTTGCTCCACTGAATCACGCAATAATAAAAATTTAAACAGCAATAAAACTTCATATCAGATTTGCAGTGTTTCCCTGCCCTGTCAAGGTAAAAAAAAAGAAAAGAGGATGGTTGAGGAGAAAAATAGAGTGTAATTGTGCATCTGCTCATAAATGGTGTGTTATGCTAATGTTACTCGGAGATTTTATTGCAATACAGACTGTTTCTGAACATTAGCTGGACTGTCATGGAAAATTAATATTTCGATATTGTAATGTGGAAAAAAAAAAGGCCACTAGACGGCAGTATTGACATTTTTTTTGTTAAGCCAGTCTGGAACTAGGTTTTGGGCATGTCCTGGGCATGCCTCAGAGGGGGCTGGAAAAGAGTATATAAGGAGAAAAATTGAGAGAGTGAAGTTGTTGGAGAAATTGCAAGGAAAAACTGTGGAAGGATACATTTGACCAGACCTGTTACTCTTTTCAAGACCTGTGAAGCTTTTTGTGGATTTTTGCCTGTGTTGGAGCATTTTCCCGTCCCAGGACATTGCAACATAGCAGCCCATCTCAATTACCAGGAACTGTAAATATCTCATTTTTTATTTGATTTCAAACTTGGTCAGTAGGGTAGAGTGTAAATTAGTTCTAAGTGTTTGTTTAATTAAATCTGGTGAAGTTGAAGAATTTTGTCTGTCATCCCTTGCTGTCCGTGACGCCATAACAAATTGGGGCCATAACAATATCCATTCCACCTGTTGTCATGTTATCTAATTTAGAATTCAGTTGTATATAACTGTGAAAAGTTAAGTAACACAGCATTCAATACCTAGTCAAATGACCATCTGCTATGGTCATATATGGCATTTATTTATGCACTCATTTGGCTTTTACTGTTGTATTTTCATCGATAATAACAACTTCCAGTTTGCCTTCTTCTGTGATCCTCCGACATCAGTATTTTCATGAATCTGACACTTCCTTGTTTATCCTTCTTTAATGAGGCTATGCCAAACATGGCCGCCTATGGCGGGATTCCTTTCCATCTGTGTTCTCACAGATCCCAGCTCCTCACTCACAGCTGTGAGGGGTCTCTTCACATTACCCTGGGTTTGTAAGAGCCCCTAGAAGGAGGAAATGCTGTAACCTAATAGGGACACTAGCTGGAACTGGGGGACCCTATTAGGCCTCAACCTCCCCAGAAATGGTCATAATCATCTTTTGAGGGCTCAATTGCCCAGGAACCTTAGTCATTCTAACAAAATAATCCCTGAATATGGAACAATAATCTCCAGCTTTGTAAAGCTGTTGGATCTCCGGCGATTGTAACACCACAGTAATGGCACTCGGAGCGGACGCTGTAACGGGGGGTTTTGATGTGGAATGAGGGAGATGAGAATGATGGGATGGAATCAGACAACAGAGAGTGAACCGAAGGCCAGTGAGTCTTCCTTCTGTTTACGCTTTATTGTCTTTTGTGTGCGTGTGTGCGTGCGTGTGTGTGTGTGTGTGTGTGCGTGTGTGTGTGTCTGGGTGGATAAGAATAAAAAATGCAGCCCTGTGAAATGTATGTCACGAAACACTGCTGGACTCCACATGGCCTCTGCTTTCTATTGCTTTGACAGACAAGGTTTTTTTGTTGTTTTAGGAAGGGGATTTTTCTAAAAGCTGACACAAATGGAGTACAGTAACAGCGAGGGACATGAGACACATGTTCGGAGGCGAGGCGAGGCCTGCTGTCTGTGCATACTGTACGGTCGCGGAGAGGAATAGCTCCACAGAGCTGACGATACCCCCCCTTTAGTTCCTGGGGTTCAGGCTCTCCTGCTCTGGCCCCAGGTGAATGTCGATGTTCACCCAACTAATCTGGCCAAACATGTCCTCCTCCTTTAGAAAACCACACAGCAGGTACTAACAGTATGAGCGTGTGTTTCCCTGTGGAAAAATTCATCTGCTGAGAAACGCAGGACATCAGCGTGAGCTGGAGGACCGAGGGTAACCAAAGGAAGAACTGCAGCTGTTCCTCAGCATTAATGAACTGTATGTCGCATTAGTCATACGGAGACGTGCCAGTCATCAGCTCAGGAAAAGATAAAGAGATGGTGCATCGCAGTATAAACTAATCTCGGTAGTTGAGTAAAAAATTTTCTATCAGATTCCTTGATCAGTCAGTGTAAAATATCATTTTATTTCCAACAGCCTCTATGCTTGTCTTGCAAACAATATTGATCACACTTTCCTGAACTTCTTCACACTCCATAATATGACAATCCTTTGAAAGATGCTTGAAAATGTTTATCGATCCCGCACAACGACTGGCTGCAGGTTATTTAATTTTGAACACAGAGATTCAAACTGAGTCTCGGTTACTAGCTCCCGCCGCTCGTGGTGCGGGAGCTATGGTATCGGGCTCCGTCCGTGCGTGCATGCGTGTGTCCGTCAACACATTTTGCTTTATCTCATCAACTATTTCAGTTACAGGCTCCTAATTTTTACTGGACATGCATCTCATAAAGGCCTACAAATGATGTGCCTAAAGGTGACCTTGGCCTATTTTGTCAAGGTCACTGGCCTAAAAATATCACCAAAAACTTCGACATTTTGCTTTAACTCATCAACTATTTCAGTTACAGGCTCCTAATTTTTACTGGACATGCATCTCATAAAGGCCTACAAATGACATGCCTAAAGGTGACCTTGGCCTATTTTTTCAAGGTCACTGGCCTACAAATATCACCAAAAACTTTGACAATTTGCTCTATCTTATCAACATTTTCAGTTACAGGCTCCTAATTAGCTCCTGCTGCCCAAGTGGCAGGGGAGCTATGGTATCGGGCTCCACCCGTGCGTGCGTCCGTCCGTCCGCGTGCATCCGTCAACAAAAACTTCAACATTTTGTTTATCTTAACGGTGGGAGCTTCTGGGGCCGCCAGTGCCCTATATTTCAATTAGAAACAAGATATACCCTTTGAAAGCACAGAGATACTCTATCGGTGTTGCTTTCACACTGAAAATTAGTGTGGATGTATGTTTAATAGTACTGTCAAACAACAATCTCATAAATTTGAATGATCATTATATAAGCTTATTTTCAATAGATTGTCTCTGCATGTGGAGTCATTTAGACATGAAGAAATAATCTATTAATCAAAAGTTTTTTTCCCCCCAATTTACCAATTTCCTCTCCACATCATTTGAACGAGGTATGACTGTCACAGTAATACTGTTGATTCCCATGGCTGACAGCTTTCCAGCTGTTAAAGTGTAAATAAATGAAGTTGTGGGATCCCTCTTGAAGTATTAATGTGCTAACTTAATGAAGACTCCTCCCTGGTGTTGCGGAGGTGTCGAACGCCTCGTGGGAACAATGAAATAGCGAGACCTCGCCAGAGGTGCTGGAACCAGAGTCGCAGGTCCCGCCCAGCTCTGGGACACGGGTCCGGTTCCACACCACCAGCTGACCAGCAGGAACGATGACCAGCCCCCGCTGACTCCATCCCACTGTCTGAAATCCAGTTTTGCCTCCAGGTAAGAGGGTCTTCATTTCTCGATAGTTTTCTTCAACCCCCTCCCTGTCCATCATACAAATTTAATGGCATTGTTTTGGGTTTGTGAGAAGAGCAATTCGGAGAAGGTGAGAGGTGGCATTAGCACTGATAGCATTAACATGTCAGGGCCTGTCTGTAAGGAGGTCCTGTTGCCTCTGTGTAGCCCACACACTCAGGGAAAGAGGATTCAACATTTACGACAACATAATTGTACCAGAAAGCAACTATTTTCCTAACTTCTGTGTGTGGCAGACTGTACGTAAAGTGGATGTGGTGATGGACACACTCAGTGATGAGCCAAGATCAGACCATTCTTGTTAGCACCCTCTTATCTTGCGTGGATCATGCTTGTATAGCCAACTTGTTGAGTTTGCTCTCGAGAGCGTCTCGCATAACATGGCATTAAAATTAATTGGGGGGCGACACTTTACCGACATCTGGTGAAAATTTCATGTCAATAGCCCAATTAGAAATATATTTACTAAGAAAAATGTCGACACGTTCAATACTTATTTTCCTCGCTGTATATATATATATATATATATATATATATATATATATATATATACACAAACCCCAATTCCAATGAAGTTGGGACGTTGCGTCAAACGTGAATAAAAACAATACAATGATTTGTGAATCCTTTTCGACATTTATTCAATTGAGTACACTACAAAGACAAGATATTTAATGTTCGAACTGAAAAACGTTATTGTTTTTTTGGAAAAATTCACTCATTTTGAATTTGATGCCTGCAACGCGTTTCAAAAAAGCAGGGACAGGGGAATGTTTGCCACTGTTTTACAGCACCTATCCTTTTAACAACACTCAATAAGCATTTGGGAACTGAGGACACTAATTGGAAAAGCTTTGTAGGTGGAATTCTTTCCCATTCTTGCTTGATGTACAACTTCAGTTGCTCAACAGTCCGGGGTCTCCATTGTCGTATTTTGCGCTTCATAATGTGCCACACATTTTTAGTGGGAGACAGGTCTGGACTGCAGGCAGGCCAGTTCATTACCTGCACTCTTTTACGCTGTTGTAACACGTGCAAAATGTGGCTTGGCATTGTCTTGCTGAAATAATCAGGGACGACCCTCAAAAAGACGTCGCTTGGATGGCAGCATATGTTGCTCCAAAACCTGTATGTACCTTTCAGCATTAATGGTGCCTTCACAGATGTGCAAGTTACTCATGCCATGGGCACTAACACATCCCCATACCATCACAGATGCTGGCTTTTAAACATTGCACTGATAACAATCTGGATGGTCCTTTTCCTCTTTGGCCCGGAGGACACAACATCCATGATTTCCAAAAACAATTTGAAATGTGGACTCGTCAGACCACAGCACACTTTTCCACTTTGCGTCAGTCCATCTCAGATGAGCTCGAGCCCAGAGAAACTGGCGGCATTTCTGGGTGTTGTTGTTATATGGCTTTCACTTTTCATGGAAGAGTTTTAACTTGCACTTGTAGATGTGGCAACGAACTGAATTAACTGACAATGGTTTTCCGAAGGGTTTTTTGAACCCACATGGTAATATCCTATACAGAATGACGTCGGTTTTTAACGCAGTTCCGCCTGAGGGACTGAAGGTAACGGGCATTCAATGTTGGTTTCAGCCTTGTCGCTTACATGTTGGGATTTCTCTGGATTCTCTGAATCTTTTGATGATATTACGGACTGTAGATGATGAAATCCTTAAATTTCTTACAACTGCATATTGAAAAACGTTGTTCTTAAACTGTTGGATTATTTGCTCACGCAGTTGTTCACAAAGTGGTGAACCTCGCCCCATCCTTGCTAGTGAACGACCGAGCCTTTCGGGGATGCTTCTTTTACACCTAATCATGACACTCACCTGTTTCCAATTAACCTGTTCACCTGTGGAATGTTCCAAACAGGTGTTTTTGAGCATTCCTCAACTTTATAGTCTTTTGTTGCCCCTGTCCCAGCTTTTTTGGAATGTGTTGCAGGAATCAAATTCAAAATGAATCCTTTTTTTTTTTTTGTTTCCAAAAAAACAATAAAGTTTATCAATTTGAACTTTAAATATCTTGTCTTTGTAGTGTACTCAATTGAATATAGGTCGAAAAGGATTTGCAAATCATTGTATTCTGTTTTTATTCACGTTTTACACAATGTCCCAACTTCATTGGAATTGGGGTTTGTGTATATATGTGTGTGTGTATATATATATATATATATATATACTTTGTTGCATCCCTGCCTGCCTTTGATAATCTGTTAGGCTTTCAATCACTGCGCCACTTATGAGTTAGGCAAATAGGCAGATTTTACTCTTAATGTTAATGCAAGCACTTGTGATTTGGATTTGCTGCCCTTTTGGGATTTCAACCTTTCATCATAATAAAATGAAAAATTTTAAAAACCCTCTGGTCACCCCTGAAAATTGAAATATGAAAGACACTAACCAACTTTTTTTTTTTTTTTATATGTCCTAATGCAGTAACTGAGGTCTGCCTGCCTTGAGGTCTCAACCTCAAAAAACAGTCACGATGAATGATATGAGCAGTTTTTTTTTTTTTTTTTGTTCAGAGGGATGAGTATGATGACCTTTGACCTTTACTACTGAGTATTACTACTGTGACCTCACACTGTCTCCAGACCAGAGTTTGGTTAGCTCTTTCCATGCTGTGTTGACCTTTAGTGGATGCGCGTTGTTGTTCATAGAGATAAAAGCTGCACAGCTATGTTTCATTTTTTTGTTCTCTTTTTTCATGAAATTACAGCCACATCTCACAATCGTGAGATGCAAAGCCACACTTTAACTGATGGTGTAAAGACGGCCACTGTCCCAGCTATTGTGGTATAAGGAAACCATTTAATTCTTTTAAATACTAGTTTGTTAAATTGAATCCATCTTCATTTTAGTGTCATAACATGTTATTTTGTTCTTTTTTGGATATATGACTCTGTGGAGCCCTGTGTTCTGATTGGTTCTGTGGATTCTCCTCGGTTCCATCCTGACAGACCTCATTTTTTTTCAGGATCTCATGCAAAAATGAAACAAAGTGTTTGTGTATTTTGGTGCATTTGTGTGTGTGTGTGTGTGTGTGTGTGTGTCCATGCATGTATCTATGTGTGCCAGTGAATGAAAATGTGTCCATTCCTTGCATGTGTGTGCGGATGCCTGTGTGCATGTGTGTGTCTGTGTTGTTGTCCGTGCATATGTATGTGCGTGCGTGTGTGTGTGTGTGTGTGTGTGTGTGTGTGTGTGTACAACGTATAAGAGCACATAAAGACAGGGTAATTGCGGAGAACTAGAAATGAAAGGATTTGGCATTAGTGTATACTTTCTCTCCACAGTCAGTTTTGAGGTGCGGCTCTGTGTGTATGTGTGTGTGCACGTCTGTGTGTGTGTGTGTGTGTGTGTGTGTGTGGTAGGTAGTGATGGGGAGATCAAGGGTGCTGGTTTGGCCCCCATCTCTCTTGCTCTGTCTGTCTCTAACTGCACTCCCCTTTCCGCAGCCACTGTTTCCGCCAGGAAGATGTTTAAACCACAGGATTCATGAGAGATGGAGAGAAGATTCACAAACTTTATCCCTCAAACTGCAACCATGAAGGATGAGACATGAGGAAGGAGGGACTGATTGATCAGAGTCAATCAGGTTAACATATTTCACTCCTGTTTGTTCAACACCAAACATTTCTGATCAAATGCTCATGTTCTGTTCTGCAGTTTGGAAATTTGCCCATATCTTTCATAGACACTGTCAAGAAATTCTCACCACCGAGAGTTACTACACTGTAATTCATTTCAAACTGGTGAAACTAAGAAATAGAAGTTCACCAGCCACCTTAAAAATAGGGTTAACTCAAATAAATGAGAGTAAACTGAACTCAAAAATTAGCTTTGTTTCAACTTTTGAAAACTTATGAACTCGAGTTCGATAATTAAAACTTGTCATGATGAGCGGAGTTAATGAAAAGAGATAAGCTCACATAAATCACTGGGGCCATCACGTTCCACAGTGTATACCGCAATCTAGCATCACAACCTGGCTCAAAGTGGGGACAAAAGGGTGGAGACCACACATAACTCTTTAAAATAAAATTAATTTATTGAATAAAACCAAATGAAGAGCGCGGTCTGTTCGGCAGTAATGTGTGTAGTGCATGTATGTATGTACGTACTGTATGTATGTGTGAACATGTACAGGAGCAAGAAAACAAAGACTGAATTAATCATAATCCAAACAAACTAAGTAGTTAAGAGAGGAGATAAAATAACTATGAGAGGAGAGGCCGAATGACTGCTCAGACCTCGTTATATAGGAGAGCAAACTGACCAACCCAGGTGTCAGTCGTCACTCCTAATGAGCTGCTCTCCAGATCCCAACAACCAATTTAGCAGATAGCACCATCCTGCATCATTTCTGCTTAATAAAATCCAGTAATTGTTTCTTACTCATTTTGGGTCGCTGATTACAAAAATAGTGTCTGTTTTGCTCTAGCACATCGCATTTTCGTACAATGAATGATGTCCATCTCATAGCATTGTCACTTTTGACAATTGCTTGTCAGGTTGAGAAGTCTTGTATCGTCCCTTAATCACTATAAAAACTGCCACAAAGAGATGATTTTGATCTTCCTCTGTGATGGGTGAGAACTATTTGTTCAACTCTGGTCTGAGTTTCACATGTATGAATGATTCTTCAGACATTATTTAATGCCTAATCCTAATTTCAGGCTCAGGAATATGGCCACTGACAGAAGAAACTGCAAACATGATGCAGATGTTTTTTGCTACATCTGTGGGTGTTTCACTACACCCAAACAGCATTTGTTGCTGTTTTGATCAGTGCCTAAAAGCCGATATATTGTAGTGGGTTGTACATAATTCACTCACGGAATTACAGTTGGGTTAAAGAAGTTTCCGCACAGACTGGTTAGGGCGCTGCAACTAGCAGTGAGTGGTACGAGTTGGCAAATGCGGTGCAGTTTTTGTTTTGGAGCTGATGTTCAATAAACCACAAGCTATTTATTTTAATATTCTGCCTACGACTCCTGTCCTTCGGCACTACAATATATGAAATAATAAGGGAAATCTTCATTCTTATTTTTTTGAAAAAATGTACGTGATAAAAACTTTTTACTTACTTTGTTTAACCCAGCATCCTTAAATTAGGAAATATTAGGCCTTTTCGGCAATCAGCAGAAATTTTTTCAACATGCAGGTAGGTGTAGTCAGTCTTGAGGGCAAGAGTCTTTTGCCGCGACTAGCAGTTGTGGGTGAAAACCTCCTCGCGGCAATAGCCGCTATCAGTAGCCGTTATGATTATTGTTATTGCGGCTATAGCTGCAACTAGCGTGTAAAGGGTTAACGTACCTAGTGAATTTGCTCATGTTTGCAGGGATTGACCTCAACCAGCATGACAACACCACCTGTACGAGAGCTTAGTGCTGTCATTCGCTTTTTGTACTCCAGTTTCACAAGAGAAACTTGTTTTGTAGCACCAAACTCTGAGCAGTAAGAGAGACAGTATTAGGGTTTTAGTGACGTCTCTAGAGGGCTAAGATTTCTACACTCAGAGGGAGCAGTGTTCCTGTCCTGGCCACATCGAGAGGACCCCCTCACTCCTCTTCCCGAACCCTGGCTTTTCTCAAAAATGACAGAAACCTTCATCTACATCCATCTGCACAACTGCAGTCCTTGAATGAGACAGTCCCTGTTATTTGTCTCTGTTACTGTGGAACAGAAAGACCAGAGAAACCTCTGAGATTTCTGTAGTTAGGACTGCTCTCTGTGCGCCAAAATACTGCAATCGGCAAAAAAAAAAAAAAAAGAAAAAGAGGGGTGGGAGATTTGGTTGATGAAAACATGTTTTATACTGAAGAGATGACTATCCTGAGAATGGGCTATAATTTAAAAAATCTGAAAGGAAAAGGCTCAATTTAGGTCCCTCGCTTTCCTTCTGTATGTTCACATTTTCCTGAAAGCTGCACCTTAAACAGTTAAATTTGTCTGACGTTAATAAATTCCTCCTTTCCCACTTGTATGATTATTCCGGCAGACAAACCAAATCATTTTCGCATTAAATTCAGCGGTGATGCATTTCCATGTTCGAGCAAATGTTCCCCTTTGCAATCCATTTCGCCACAGTTCCTATTTCACTTTGGCCGAGTTCAGTTACATGTTTCGCATTAGCTTTTCTGCACTTCAAAAGACGAATGACTTTATTTGAATTTCAAGCACCACAGAATGTGAGACAAGGAAAATTGAATACAACAGAAAAAAGTCCATGCAGCCACAGTGCAACAATTTTATTTAACAAAGACCAATCATTGAAGCCAAGGAGTGTTAACTTTTTTTGTCTAAATTTATTTTTATTCATGTTTCTGGTAATTTCTGTCCACCTTTTTTACACTTGAGTGTCATGAGTCCATAATTACATGAGATTATGATCTCTTGTAGCTCCTGAACTGACACCAGAGCTCTGAAACTCTGCACCTTGTGCTCTGCTAAACCTTCACTGCTGACAGGCACATCACGCTCTGACCACGCAAACTCCTTCTAACAAAGTTCAAATTGATTTACTCACGAGGGGTAATTTGAATTCGACCGAGCGATGCTGCATCGCAAGTGTCCCCCATAACAGTCTGCAAATGTTTCGTTCTGACAGACTATGATTTTCACATTAGCTTTTCACATGAAAACAAGGTATGAAGTCAACGGGCTGTAAAATCTCATGCTAAACTCTTCCTGTGCTGTCAGTTGGGACCTGTCCGGATGGATTATGGAGGAGCAAGGATGTGGACATGGTTTTAAATGTGACAAAGCAGAGGACAAATTTGATACCCAATTTATCCATGTTTTAGAATGCATACACTGAATGTGGTTAGTTCATTGAACTGTTTTTTTTTTTTTTTTTTCTGTTTTATTAAACCTGTTACCTGTACGGTAGCTTGAGTCGAGGTCTACCGTTTTATATATATATATATATATATATATATAATAGGATTGGAAATTACTCAGAAGCATTTGGGCATTGCGTCATGAAAACCAGGCTAAGCACCAGGTCACCACCCTCTCCGTCTGGGTTAAGGGTAGCCCGAGACACACCTACTTGCCGTGTAGCAGTTTACTGAAAGCACAGAACACGCATGGTGATGTCACTGAAGCAGCGGTGCAGGAGAACATGATCCGGTTCTCATGATTTTGGGAGAGGCCCCTGCTTGCAGTTAGGGCAGATGAAGTCGAGGGCAGGTTCTCAGGGATGTGCAATAAATGGAAAAAGGGGCACCCATATAAGGACATGTAACAAGTGACTGCACCAGAAGTGCTCTATAGCTGCTAAACTATGCTGATCCGGATTGAGAATCTGTGTTATCAAGAGAGGGCCAACTATCATACTGATCTAGTCAAGAGCTGACTCAGGAAACCTGGGGTCACAGGTCAAAGGTCACTGTTGAAAGATGACAGTATGGAATGGACGTTACTCCACAATACTTCTTTCATCCTGACTCCAGACTATATATGACCACAAACATGATCATAAAAGGATTTTTTATCTTAGACTTTAATATGGAGGCTGTGCCTGACTCCCTTACAAATGCATTAATTGGTAGCTGACCAAGCCAGGCTCAGGTCATGCGCCTTGAATTCATACCTCCTATCAGGATGTTAGGGTCTGCATTTTGAACAATCTCTTCATTGAGGTATCAGAGCAGCCAGATAACAAGGCTCTGTATTTATGAAGCTGGATGTGACGAAAGCTTAAATCAATTTCTCTGCCTCTAATTTTATCCATTTTCCAAAAATGAACAACTGCTTTTCACAAGATGTTTTTATACGTGTGCCAACTGTCGCATCTGGGTAAAAAGCAACAACAAATTCTTTCACAGCCAAATTTCCAGCAACAAGGCAAAGAAATTTAGAGAGAGCGTGGAAAATTCCTCCCTTTTTGTGGCCTAACATGTCAGACTTAATTGAATTCAAGAGCCGAGAATTTGAAGAGCTCGAAGTCCAAACATCAAAAACACAAAAATCCAACCAAGAAAGGAGAATTGCATTATCAAAATATCTATAAATCATCTGCATAGCAATGAAAATCCTCTCGGACTGGCCTCACCATTGAGCGTTGGTTGGTCCCAGTTTGTCCCAGTACCAGAGAGCGCCAAGTTCTGTTTTTATAATTCAATTGCTGTTACTTTTTGTGAATTACTTTTTGTGATAGTCAGCTTGGTAAAGTGCATAACTCTGCCATGCCGTATCTGTTCTTTTGGTTACAGAATATGTTCTGGATGACTTCTAAAATTAAATCAACTCCTCCTTGGACTACCACCTATCATCCTGCCTAATTTCACGCCAAACCATTCATAACTTTTTGAGTCATCTGTTCAGAAATACCACACAGACCAGCATTGGACAGATTTATTTTAATTCTTCCGGATCCAGAATCCAGAAGATGTTCTGGATCACTTCCAAAATTGAATCAACTCATCTTTGGACTACCACCTACCATCCTACTAAATTTTGTGCTAAACCATTCATAACTTATTGAGTTTTCCTGTTAACAGACAGGCAAACAAAGAAATGAAAGGTCATTCTTAGAATGACAACTTGCCAAAATTTAAATTTAAAAAGGTGATGATATATCATATTGTCTAAAGAACAGAATCAAAAAAACATAGTGACGTCATTTTCATATACTTACATCACAGTGACGTTATCGCGACCTCTACCCACTACAACCACATTGCGTTGACAAAAAGAATGGCGTTAGTTTCAAGTCTCTAGCTTAATTAGAAACAAAGTTTTGAACCAAAATGTGTTTTTGACCTTTGGTGTGACCTTGACCACATCCTTTGACATAGAAACTTAAAGTATAGGTCTGTGGCGAGTAACCTATGCTAACATGTCTCCAAGTTTTGCTAAGATTGGTACAGGATAAATGGTAAAACGGTGCCCCAACCCTAACTGACAGACAAACAGACGTCCAATGCAACCGACTGATATGCTTTTCGGCAAGTAACAAATGGGTGAAAACATAACCGCCTCAGCGGAGGTGACTATTGTCACAGTAATGTTCAAATGCCAGTGCTGAACTTTTAAGTTCAATAGTGTGGGAAAATTTGAACTTGGTGAACCATAGTGACAGTTTTTTTTTTAAAAATTCATTATTATTACTAAGCCCTGTTCAGCTACCAAATTGCAGGAAATGCTTCAGCAAACTGCGCACAACATGCACTGAATAATATGAGTCTCACACTGCCCTGTCTTAATCTGCCGTTCCTCCCTTGATTTGTTTGTTATCCTGTTGAAAACAATAAGTCACGACAGCCAGCGAGTTTAAAATGGCTGCTTTGCCTGAGGAGGATCGCGGTTGGGCTTCCTTTCATTCTGTGCCAAAGATTCACACCAGCAATTGGACCTGTCATTCTGGCCATGAATCATTCTCAGAAGAGATGATTACAGTCTGCGAGGTTTATTGGAAACACATAAGCCACATTTTCATCCCGGAGAGCTGGAAGGGCCTGGGGGGCTTTTTGAAGGAAAGACAGCGAGAAATGTTTTTTTTGCCCTTTTTTGTGATTTAGTGTTTTCGGGTTCATTGGCAGAGTACTATCTGGCAAAGGCTCCGTTCGTATTTATGAAACACGTCACTGAGGTGTTCGGCTTTTGCGAAATCCCTTTTCCCTCCCCCACGTTGGATAGATTAAGGATTGTGATTAACCAATAGAGTTGCTGAAAAGAAAGCTTGAAAATCTGCTGGCTTTTCTCTCTTTCTAAATCTAGACCTTTTTTGAACAGACTAAATCCTTAAGTAAGCTGACCTCTCTTTAAGGACGTTTAGGTTCTACCTAAGCAAAATATTTCAGAATGAACTCTATCAAAACTTCAATGTTACGCACTGAAAAACACTGACCACATGTTGCAATTAAATTCATATTTGAATTAGAACAGTGATTAGAATTATACCAGTTATTAAAACACATAATTACTCACACAGTATTTTCTATGTATTTTGAAAGCAAGACTATGGTGTAAATTTGTAAGTAATTTTGTCTCAAGGAACGTAGATACATAGTTTTCGAAGTGTAAAATAAACCACACCCAGGACAGGAATACATTATAATGTTGCAGCACGTGGTAAGAGGAATTATATCTATTTCTGGCCAAAATGCACATGTAGTTGTTCAATGCCAGTAATCTAGAACGATTGTAACTTATTTGATATGAATCATATAATATTGAAATATCAAATTAAGTTTGGGGAGATTTGGACCTCTGACCTGATCGAGCGACTGCACAGCCACGTTAACCAGCGTTTTCCAGGTATAAAGGGACTGAGCTGAATCAGAGCCTGTTACCCAGTGTTTTCCAGGTATAAAGGGACTGAGCTGAATCAGAGCCTGGAACCAGAGGAAACAGGGTCTTTGTTCAGAATGAGACTTTACTGAGCCGTCCTCTCATACAGCTGTGGACTGCAGTACACTTCTCCACTCGTTTGGCCTCTGCAAGTTTGGGTTCTCCATCCTTGGCTGTGATAAATAACTGGAACCCTACGTATGGGGACTGGGTTCGTATGGGAACATGATTATCATGGGAACAAGTCTTTTTTTGTAGAACCGGTTTCATTTGAGGATCTGGGTCTCATTGGGACGGAGGTTATCACCAATCTATTGGGGACTAGGTTCTCACTGGAGGACAGTGTTTATGGGGACTCCTTATTTATGGGGACACTGTTCTAATGGGCCGGGTTCTTTTAAAGATCTGGGTTTTGTTGGGACCCGGTTCTAAAGGGGACCCGAATCTGCAGCAAATACAAAGCCCAGCAGCGGGAGAGATCTCTGTGAGTGTGAGTTCACTCTGTGTGTGTGTGCTTACTCTGAGTTACCTGAGCACTCTGAGTTACCTGGGCACTCTGAGTTACCTGAGCGCTCTGAGTTACCTCGGCACTCTGAGTTACCTCAGCGCTCTGAGTTACCTCGGCACTCTGAGTTACCTGGGCGCTCTAAGTTACCTGAGCACTCTGAGTTACCTGGGCGCTCTGAGTTACCTGAGCGCTCTAAGTTACCTGAGCGCTCTGAGTTACCTCGGCACTGAGTTACCTGGGCGCTCTAAGTTACCTGAGCGCTCTGAGTTACCTGGGCACTCTGAGTTACCTGAGCACTCTGAGTTACCCGGTTACTCTGAGTTACCTGAGCGCTCTGAGTTACCTCGGCACTGAGTTACCTGGGCGCTCTAAGTTACCTGAGCACTCTGAGTTACCTGAGTGCTCTGAGTTACCTCAGCACTCTGAGTTACCTGGGCGCTCTAAGTTACTTGGGCGCTCTAAGTTACCTAGGCACTCTGAGTTACCTGGGCGCTCTGAGTTACTTCGGCACTCTGAGTTACCTGAGCGCTCTAAGTTACCTGGGTGCTCTGAGTTACCTCAACACTCTGACTTACCTGGGCACTCTGAGTTACCTGGGCGCTGAGTTACCTGGGCACTCTGAGTTACCTGGGTGCTGGGAGTAAGGCCTCCCTGAAGGGCCAGAGGATACAGAGACGCTGCAGGAGTGGCCTGTGCATCGGAGGCTGTCACTGCACTCATCAGGGTTTACGCTAATCTGGGGGCTCATGATCAAAGCTTTGACTGTCCAATTTACCAGACCCCACCCTCCCCCTCCCCTCTCCTCTCCTATCTTTTCCTCTCCTCTCCTCCCCGACTCTACACTGTCATCTCTCTCACTCGCTCTTGTTTGTCAGAGG